>OX456524.1:112832688-112856292 GCA_949748255.1 Eustalomyia histrio
TTCATCATTACACTCCATTAATTGAGAAACATCTATAAAATATGAAAAATAAAACATTACAATATTGAAGTTCGTCACCCTTACCTGTGCGGCTCATTTCCTCCTCATGCTTTCTTTTCCTTGCAGCTTCCTTATCTTTTCGTACTTGTGCTCTATTTTCCCGATCCCACAAAACCTTGTCAACACCAGCCATACAACCGGGACGTCCTATTTTTCTTTGCATTTCAAGAAACTCTCTATCTTCTGCAATCCGAATTTTTTCTAGTGCATCAGCGGTAGCAATATCAAATAAGTCGTCTAGACTATTCAAAAATGACTCAGCAGCTTCTTTTTGGGAACTCGACCTTTTACCAGGAACTGTTTTCTGAATGATTTTCCATTTGTCGTATAATTTTACAAGCTTTTCAACGCATTTGTGCTCTTCTCGAATAGGTATACGTGCTTGCTGCCAAAATATTTCCACTGCACTAATTGCTAGCTTCGCACCAAGCATCGCAGTCATTTTAACAAACCACATGTTGTAAAATAAAACTTGCAAGACCTGACGATTAGACGGTAGTTTTGCACCAGTAATTTGATGAGAAACATTTCCAATTAGATCGATTTTCTTCAAATTTTCAATGGCTTTACGCGTTCCAATAACTGAAGCACTCGACATTATTAATTTCTTTTATTATATAACAATAATTAAATAACAAATTAATCTAGAAAAATCTATTATTATTAAATTATTAATTCTTTTCGATTTCACTGATAAGAACTCACTCCACTACGATCACAAATTACGATTTTAAGTAGAACTATGAACTGTTTGCTTCCAAAGCCAAAAATAAAGCGAAAATTAAAAACACAAGAGAAAATGTTCTCGAAAATGTCCCGTTATCAGCAGTATATGCAATTTTTAGTAGCTCAAGAGTACACAATTTCTTGGAATATGTTCTGCGCCAAAAGTAAAGCGTGCGAAAATAAATTTATGTTTTTTTAAGTAGGTAACTGTTATTGCGACTTTAGAGAACTAAACAGTCAATATCATGCATTTGATATTTATTTTTTATAATTTTAAGAGAAGAAAACCAAAAACAGTTATTGTTTCATTTCCTTTTGTGATGGATAAAATAAAGTTCAAAATTAAAATGTAACTACTTTCGTTAAAAATGGATATTTTGCCCATATAGACCCCATGAAAATTTTCAAATCGTTTCCGGGTCCACTAAAAATTATCGGATTGACTCCAAATTTTACAGGATTACATTTTTAACAGAAGGGAACAAGAATCGGGCCGGCGGTTGATAAATTTCAAAAATTTCAAAATAAGAACACCCTTAATATATATATATATATATTCATTGTGCATACTTTGAAGACATCTGTGTATATACAGCCAAAAAAGTCCCTATAATATGCCCTGTATCCAGTAACATACTCGTACCACTAAATATTTTTTATTAAGTACAAAATCAAATGCATTTTGATTTTGTCTTGAAATTTATACAACCCTCAATATGAACACTCATCAATACGACAGCTCTGCATTAAATGTTGCACAATAATATTGACCATGTATTGTCCACTTATCGCGGTGACGGCAATATTGCATCAGCTATATCAAAATGGTTTGTTGGGTGGTGCTTTGTTTACGACTCGCCTGTTGCTAACTAAGAATTTTCTAATTGTCATTTGATCTGTTTTTTTTTTTAAATTATGCATGCTTACTCATAACAAAAAAGTGATGCCAACTTTAACAGAGTTTAAAAAAGCGTGAACCCCCATAAATGTATTTTGTCACAAACACACATTTTGTTGCGAATATATGTCGACCAAGATTGTTTTTCTTAGAGAAAAAAATTAAGAATATGGTAAAATATTTATGGGAAATTTGCGGCGACACATGTTTTTTTTTTGATGCGCCTCCACACTCTTACATTATATTTCTTTCGGGATAACTGTTCTGTGTATATATTGGCACATGTCACAATGATTTAATTCACATCCTGAGCATTCATAGAACTTGTGACGCTGATCCAAAAAAAATATATGTCCGCAACCCATATTTTCGGAGTTATGGACCCCAAAGTTTTGATATAGAATTGGCTATAGCTCAGTCAAATCTAAACCGATCGAAACAAGAGATGTGTCATCGGAAATCTTATCCAAATTCTTTTCAATTCATCTATTATAATTTTTTTGATTTATTAACTTATTAAAAAGCTGTATCAAATTTTATGTTTTTTTTTCAGAAAAAGGGCCAAAACATAAACTATGAATGGTCTATATGTATGGATTTATATACATAAAAATATAACAAAGAAAGCTTTTATTTGATACAAGTATATAAGACATTAACCCTAATACGTTAATAATTCCTAAAAATTATAAAGATGAAATGAAAGGAATTTAGATAAGCTTTCCGATGATACCTGAATTGCCAATTATATATAAATATTTCTTCTTTCTTTCTTAAAACACCATCTACGCCCTCGTATTTTTATTTTTTTGACTGGAGCTTTGTTACTTTTTCAATATGAGAAGATCGCAAAATATTGGTCACTACTAGCAACATTGACAACACTAAATACTTATGAGAAACTACCCACCCCAACGAAAAATGCGTTGTGTTAGTATTAAATCGGAGACCGGTGAGTGTAGATCATTAAATTTAATTGTGCGACGGCGGAGGTTGCGGACAAAAATGGCAATTTTTTTAAAAATTAAGTTTTATAACAAAAACTATGTCATTAAACTACCGGAGTTAAATTTAATGTGTTTAAAAAGTGAATTGAAAGAAAGCATTGGTCTACATGCATTTAAATATTTCGCCACAAATGAATTTGAAATACAAGAAGGCGATATAATTGAATACATATTGCAATATACAACCGACTGCAATTTTATATTACACTTAAAAGGTAAGTAATGTTTGCGGCGATGCACTGTGGGGCCAAATGAATGAAAAGTGGCGATTAATTCAAAATATGAACTTTAAAATTCATGATCGTGTTTGGTACCGGGTGAAAGTGGATAAAATTCTGCATCACTAATTGCAAAAATTATACTTTTAAGTTGTTTGCTTTAGTTGAAGTGAGCACTTAAAGTTGAATAATTGTTATTTTTTTTGTGCATATTGAAAAAAAGTGAAAATTTTGATATTTCAATTGATAATTTTTTCTATTAATACTTCTAAAAGTTAAATTTTTATAATGGAACCGTCAACTTCAGGTAGTTTACTATATAGTACATGTTTTTTTGTTTAAATAAATGTTTTAAAAATATTAAATGTTAATAAAATAAAATTAGCCCAAAAATGGGCTATTTTTGATTTATATATGGAGTTTCAACAACTTTGTTCGTGAGCTTGCGTAAAATCGTCTATATAGTGTTATAATATCAGATCTCAACTAATAAACCCCAAAATATTTTTTTGCGATTTTTTGCGATTTTTGAGTTATGCTTGTTTTTGTGAAATAACTCAAGATGCTAAAAATCCACAAATATGAAAAAAAAAAAAAAACAAAACAAAACATCAAGTTGTTTTTACTTTGTTTTGTCATTATTTTCGTTATAGTAGTTGTTATTGTAGCTAAAAAATGTGTTGTTAATTAGAGATGGGGGCGTGAGTAACTTTAATTCACGCATGCTCACGTGATTGCGTATGTTGGGTTTATTTACTATGAATAAAACTAATTAAATTATTTTACATGTGTTTATGATATTTCAATGAATTTTACTTAAACATTTGTTAATTTTAAATTATTAGAAAATTGTATATGGCACAAGTGCACTATTTTGAAAAATTGAAGGAGGTCACGCTCCCATCCCTATTTATTATTGTCATTTATTTGAGTCCTACATAATAACTGTTGGTCATATACATGCATCATACGAGTAAAGTTTTAATTTTGTTTTAAGCTGGTGATATCAATCTACTAATATAATGATAATACATTTTTAAGAATTTCTATCCATCCGTAGGGTATTATTGATTCGGTACTGACACGTTTATTTATTGTTTTAGCTGTCAATGTTTTGTGATGTGATGTTACATATTTAAAGTGTTGTGAAAGTGTAAATTATTCGGTACAGGGTTAAAGGAATTACTTTTTGTAAATTTTAAACGAATAGAAATCTTATTAATTTTAGGAACATGTCCCAAAACAATTTTCATTCCTCGTCATGAGTTGCATAATTTTATGAGGAGTGCAGAACCTAAATCACTTCAGGATAAATTCAAACTTTTGAGATGGGAAGTAATAAAACGTGTCGACCCTTCGGATATGGTAGATTTTATGACAAGGTTTCATAATTTTTGCTCTAGGTATGAGATTCGGTGGCAAAAATGTCATAGAAAGAATGAAATTTTTGTAAAAAATAATAAGAATTGGCTGGATGCCTCAATCTCATTCAGTCCACCACCAGAACCACAACAAAAAAGAGGTCGCAATGATCTCTCATTTGAAGATTGCAAAGAAAAAACAAAAGTTAAGAAATGCAAAGACATAAGAGATCAAATTTCTTTGCCTGTTTTGGCTTACGCCACACAAATGAGCTTGAGAGCTGCTGGAAAAATAGATGAGTCGAAAATTGTTAAGGAAATAATATCATCTCCAACAAAAGCCAAAAAATACCGAAAAAGTATAGAACAGGTACCACCACAGCAGTTAACTCCGGATGAAGCTCTGTCCGTTTTGGTAGAAGCGAAGCTAAGTCGCCACCAATATAATGTTATTAGAAAGGTTGCACCTGAGAAATTTCCATCATATAAATTGGTCCAAAGAGCTAAGAAAAAATGTTACCCAAAGGGAGAACAAATGAAAATTTCTGAAACATCAGCGCAAGTTAGCCTACAAGGAATATTGGATCATACCACTGAACGCCTTTTGTCGGTTAAAAATGCAGATTTAAATTCGTTAGACAACGAAGAAATCGAAAAAATTACTTTATACACTAAGTGGGGCTTTGACGGAAGTTCAGGGCATAGTTCTTACAAACAAGCCTTTCATGACAGTAATGCATCTGATTCTTCTGTATTTATTACGTCAATTGTACCATTAAAATTAGTTTGTAAAAACAAAATCATTTGGCATAATCCTCGACCGTCTTCAACTAGGTTTTGCAGGCCATTAAAAATTGAATTTATGAAAGAAACGGTCAACAGTATTAAAACAGAAAGAGAAAGAGTGGAGACAGAAAAAAATGTTCTTATCGATACAGTGATATCAGTTGGAGAAAGAAAGATAAAAGTGAACCACAAACTAACTCTCGTTATGATTGACGGTAAAGTGTGTAACGCGATTACAGACACAAAGTCCACACAAAAGTGCTACATATGTGGCGCTACCAGCAAGGAGTTCAACAATATTGAACAAATGATTTCTAGAGTTTCCAACGTAGACTTCATGGAGTTCGGTTTGTCTGTCCTACATGGCTGGATAAGATTTTTTGAATGTCTTATTCACTTGGCATATAAACTTCCAATTCAAAAATGGCAGGCAAGAAGTGACGAAGAAAAAAAAATTATTGCTGAAACTAAAAGTCGTATTCAACGCGAATTTAAAAAGAGAACGGGATTGATCATTGATCAACCAAAACCTGGTTTTGGTAACTCTAATGACGGGAATACTGCAAGACGTTTTTTTAAGAATGCAGAAGTATCTGCTGAAATTACTAATATTGATTTAGAGTTGATCAAAAATATGCACACAATATTAATTGTAGTTTCTAGTGGTATTGAGGTCAACATTGAAAAATTTACAAACTTCGCTAATAACACTGCCAGGCTATTTGTAAAAAAATATCCATGGTACTATATGCCTCCTACTCTTCAAAAATATTTTATTCATGGGCCTGAAATTATATCATTATCGCCATTGCCAATTGGTCAGCTAACCGAAGAGTCTCAGGAAGCCAGAAATAAAGATTTTAAAAGTTATAGGGAGAATTTTGCCCGTAAATGCAGTCGAGAAAAAACAATGGAAGATATCTTTAATAGATTTCTTTTAAGTTCAGATCCGTTTATAACAAGCATGAACAATAGTTCTAAAAAGAAAAAAGAGCTAATGCCAAAATCTGCATTGGAGTTGCTTGTACTTCCCAGCAATCAAAATAGCAATGATGAAGATGGAGATGAAGATGGAGATGAAGATGGAGATGAAGATTAAGATTATTGTAACGAATTAATTTATGATTATGAAATTGAATGTGAAGTAAATACTAACATTGAAGGTAATAATGATTATAATAAAAAATTGTTGTTTTCAAAAAAAAAGAAAAAAATAGAATGACCGAATTTAATTAATTTTTTTTTAAATAGTGTGTTTATGGTTATTTATCAATAAAAAAAAAATTAGATTTTCAAATGTTTCATTTTTGAGCAAAATTTTAAAATTTCGAGAAAAAAGGTATGATTTTAATTTAAAAATTTTCTAATAGAAATACATATAAAATATTTATTCCTTATTATTTTTAAAAATATTACTTATTTTTCTTAAAGTACATTTAGTATGCTTTAATTTGCAATTTAATTGAATAATTTATAGCGCACCGTTCCAAAGTTACAGCAAAAAATGTGAAAAAAGAGGATTTTTTACAGAACACAAAATGGCCCATAAAGGGTTAAAAAATGTGTTTTTTCACTCTGTTTTTTTTAAATGTTGGTTTTTTATGTATTTATAAATATCCATTAATAAAAAATATTTTTTTTTTTAAATTACGACTTCTATGAATTAATCGCCACTTTTCATGCATTTGGCCCCACTGTGCGATGGAAGGGAGTCAGTGTTTAATTTGTTTATTTTGCTTTCGTCAAAAATATGTGCGTGTTAAAAGAGTCTACACATATACGTCTGTCCGTGTTCGTGGAATGTTTTTTTTTTTTAATAATTGGTACAGCTGGGTCGGAATACACGAACACTTGTTGCTGTGTATTGTTTACGTTCTATTTTTTATTGCAGAACTTGTTAAACGTTGAAATCGGGTAAGGCGGAATTATATGCAGTTTTTTGAGCATAAAATTATATTTTTTTCAAAAGTGCCCTCATCTAATGTGAAATAATTTTTTTTTTTTTCCTTTTTATACCCTTCACCATAGGTGGAAGGGTATATATAAGTTTGTCATTCCGTTTGTAATTTCTACAATATTGATCTTAGACCCTATAAAGTATATATATTCTGGGTCCTTATGAAGAGCGAAGTTGATTTAACGATGTCCGTCTGTCCGTCTGTGTGTTGAAATGGGTTTTCCGAAGAACCCAGACATGATGAGGACTTGATTCTTTTTTATTTCTGTTACATGTGATCCATTTCTGTTTGCTATTAAAAATCAGACAGATCGGTTAATAAATGGCTGAGATATTAGCAAAAAACCAGGACTACCTCTAATTTTTCCAGTAAAATCCCTTTGTTTAATATGTATGTAGAATTTTGAGCATAACAATACATCCATGTGTTAAAATTCTTTTCTTTCATCTCCACCTTTTATACACAAACAACACACATACAAAGATTTGTCATTTAAATAAAAACCAAACAAATCTCTAATTAACGAAGACTTTTATATATGTACCTCTATTGACGATGATTTTGTGTGAGCTTCAATAGCTCAGTTGTCTAGACGCTGTGTCACAAATACTTTTTTTTTTCTCTAAGGCCGTGGGGTTCGAGGTTCAAATCTCGGTGAGGTCAATTCACTTTTTTTTTGTACATTTTTTTTTTTATTATTTTCTTAAGACATTTTTTTTTTGCTTATTTTTGTTTTTTTTTAAACATTTAATAATTAATTTATATAAAATTTTATATTAATAATTAAAATTCTTTTCTTTCATCTCCACCTTTTATACACAAACAACACACATATAAAGATTTGTCATTTAAATAAAAACTAAACAAAGCTCTAATGAACGAAGACTTTTATATATGTACCTCTATTGACGATGATTTTGTGTGAGCTTCAATAGCTCAGTTGTCTAGACGCTGTGTCACAAAAACTTTTTTTTTCTCTAAGGCCGTGGGGTTCGAGGTTCAAATCTCGGTGAGGTCAATTCACTTTTTTTTTGTACATTTTTTTTTATTATTTTCTTAAGACTTTTTTTTTGCTTATTTTTGTTTTTTTTTAACATTTAATAATTAATTTATATAAAATTTTATATTAATAATTAAAATTCTTTTCTTTCATCTCCACCTTTTATACACAAACAACACACATATAAAGATTTGTCATTTAAATAAAAACTAAACAAAGCTCTAATGAACGAAGACTTTTATATATGTACCTCTATTGACGATGATTTTGTGTGAGCTTCAATAGCTCAGTTGTCTAGACGCTGTGTCACAAATACTTTTTTTTTCTCTAAGGCCGTGGGGTTCGAGGTTCAAATCTCGGTGAGGTCAATTCACTATTTTTTTTACATTTTTTTTTATATTATTTTCTTAAGACTTTTTTTTTTGCTTATTTTTGGTTTTTTTTAACATTTAATAATTAATTTATATAAAATTTTATATTAATAATTAAATAATCCATAAATAGGCTAAAAACATCAACATTTTTATAAAAACCCTCTGATACAAACAAAATACAAACGTTTTTATACCTCTCACCACAGGTGGAAGGGTCGCGGGTTCGTTAAGATTTTTGTTTGTTTATTTTTTGTTTTTTTTTACATTTAATAATTAATTTAAATAAAATTTTATATTAATAATTAAAAAATCCATAAATAGGCTAAAAACATCAAAATTTGTATAAAAACCCTCTGATACAAACAAAATACAAACGGTTTTATTTCTATTTTTTGCTCCGATTTAAAAGAATTTATAAAAAGATTTTTAAACCATTTTATTTCTCACATATTAAGAAAATTTTATACATAATTTACCTTTGAGTGCAACTATTTTAGGTCATAACTTATAATAATTTATAAAAAAAATTATAAACTATTTTCCTTCAAATTTTTAAAATTAAGCTAAAGAAATTACAAATATTTCTAATAAAAAAGCGAAATAAAATCCTAAATGCAAATTTGCCAGCTAAATCAAACTATTTTGTAGAAATAAAACACATGCAGTTCTAGTGATTTCTTTTAACGATTTGTTGAAATTCTTTTCTTTCACCTCTTAACCTTTTATACACAAACAACAAACACTATTCTAGAGCTGTATTATGACCTATGGATACGTCTTATATAGCAAAAGATCGAAAATCTTTAGTATAACATATTTGCTGAAAAACTCGGAAATATCGGTTCAGATACAAAAAAGTTATGCCCAAAACATATATTTTTTTAAAATACATATTTTCTGGAACCATAAATCTTCCCGAGTCCAAGTTTTATCTCCAAACTAAATGGTTAATTTCCTCTTAAAGGCGTCCGTATATAAATCTGTCCATTTCATATATGTCCATATATAAACTTCAGTTTTTTCCCAACCATGGTGAAGGGTATATAAGATTCGGCATAGCCGAATTTAGCCGCTCTTACTTGTTTTTGTTGGAAGTATTTTTAGGGATTTATGAAAATTTACAATAAAATGTTGTTAATTTTGTTCGTGTATTCTAGCTGTATCACTTATTAAAAAAACAATTCCAAGAACATGTAAAGACGTATGTGTGTAGAAGTTCTTTTAATTCGCACATATTTTTGACGGAAACAAATTAAACACATATGTATGTTTGAAAACAAATGTCAAATTAAATCTTTTTGTTTCATAAACAATTGGATTTAAAATGAAATCGAAAGAGAATATCCTGAGTGATATGTGTTGTACTCGCTAATTATTTTATTTTTTAATGGTATTCCAGTTTCTGAAGTAAATTCCCAATCGGAACAATTAGCGCAAACATCGACATTGCAAGGGGCCATGTAAATGTAATTGAATTACCCCATTCTTTTGAGGACACTCAAATGTTTAATACTAAAGAAGTAAGTAATAATTTGATATTTTATCACATATTATTATAATTTTTTTTTACAGGAACTGAAATCGTTTTTAGAAAAAAATCACCCTGTCATAGTGAAAAATTTTCCAAAGCGTCTTTTAACCAATACTGAACGAATTAAGATAAGCAAAACTATTATACAACATTTGCTTTCAAATCCAAATCGAAGGTAAGTTCTTTCCTTCAACGACAAATTTCTTTAGGAAAATTCCAAAAATATTAAATCAACCGAACAGCATAATTTGTTATATTCGTATGCAGTCTTAAACTTGTTAGATCTACATTTTTGGAAAAATATTATTTTAACTGATGAGTTTATGACACTTTTCCGGATAGGATATGTTGATGCTGCAACTGTTCTATACCTCAAAATATTTATGGTACAATTGAAAAAAATATGTTTTATTTACAGATTGAAAACCAGTGACTTTATTAACCTTAGCGAATTGATTGCTCAAGTGTTTGTCGGGAAGCTGGCAACAACTTATTTTCAAAAGTTTTGCGAGGGGAGACACGCTCGTGGTAAATTAAATGACGCCTATGCAAATTACAGAACATACCTTGCAACAGCTGTACTGATTAAAAGACATGAAAAGTCAAAATCGAAGGTTACTACTGAACCTTGACCATGGTAAATATATATTTTTTTTAAACAACGTAGAAAAGCACATGTTAAACAAAATTTTTATTATTCGTTAGATATATGAAAATGACGTAGAGGAAGCATTTCAATTATTGAGGACCGAAATATGTATCGATAAATGCGCAGATGCGTGGAAAAAAACATTTACTACTCGTCAAGAAAAACTTAAAAGTCAAATATCCACAGCCGATTTTATTAAGGAGTTTCCAATACTAGAACAACCAGACGGATACCAGTAGGTAAATATGTGTTAGGGTGTACTGAAACACTTTTCTCTACCGACGCGTATTGAAGAGCTGAGTACGGAAAACACAATACCCCCGTTCAGGAATCCGAATTAGAGTGGAATGTGATCCGAGTAAAACGAAATTGTTGAATACTCAACTAAAATACATTTGCAAATATATATCTTTTTGTAAAATATGTATGTAAAAAACATATATAAAATTAAAAAAATTAATATGAAACAATGATTCATAATATATAAGACAATGTTCCTTATATTCTCAATATAATTACAAATATGTATAACAAATTTATATTCTTCAAAAAAAAATTATTCATTTCAATATCATTCGTTTGTAATTTTTACATGTATCAAAAAATGAATTCACAGTTCCTTTAGATTTCTTAAGTTTCATTTCATATGTACGAATTAAAATAAGCATTTATTTTTTAATACAATTAAAAATATGTACTTAAAATAAAACGAATTGCATGTTTGAAATCATAAAACATTTTTAATCCGTTTCAATCCCTGATAGACGCTTTTTGTAAAAGTAAAAATCTTTTATAATAAACGTTTATTTCGTTTACAAGAAACGATTATTTCGTTTACAATTAACGTTTACAATTAACGAATATTTCGTTGTAAATAAACGAATACTTCGTATATATTAAACGAAATCTTCTTTTACTGTAAAAGAAATAATCGTTTATCGTAAACGAAATAATCAATTGAACTAAATGAAATAAACGTTTATTGTAAACGAAATAATCGTTTCTTGTAAACGAAATCTTCTTTTATTGTAAACGAAATAATCGTTTATTGTAAATGAAATAATCAATTGAACTAATTGAATAAACGTTTATTGTAAACGAAATAATCGTTTCTTGTAAACGAACTTTTCTTTTATTGTAAACGAAGTAATCAATTGAACTAAATAAAATAATCGTTTATTGTAAACGAAATAATCGTTTGATGTTAACGGGTTTTTTCATTTGCGACAAATGAAAAGTTCGTTTGTCGTAAACGACGGTAGCAAACGATTTCCCGTTTGGCAACAAAATCGTTTACGACAAAAGATTTTTTTTTTTTGCGTGTATGTTAGCATAAAATAGCTTTTTCCGTTGATTTGTCAGTTTAATAGAGATATTTACAATTGGTATTTCGGCACAAAGAATGTTGATGAAAGTCGTAGCTGACCAGAAAATGCATTCCATTCGGCTGGTGTCTAATAACTTTTTCTGTGTATTCTCCATGTTTACTAAAATTAAAAAATAAGGAAAAAAAAATTTTTCATTTGAAAAAACTTTTCCTATGAAACTAAAAATACATTTTCATATATATATATATATTCTTAACATTAGAGCAGAAAAATAGATAGAAACAGACAGAAACTTTTTATGGGAAGACAGTTTGCTGAGAATTTTAAATGAAACGTGAAAATATCTCGAATTTAAAGTAGCTATTTACCGAGCAAACCAAAAAAATTGCTAGTTTTTGTAAATATAATTGTGAATAACTAACCAAAACACAACTTTTTGACAACCCTCATTTTTGGATATAGAAAGTAAAAAAAATCGACACGCCCTAACAACAACAGTATTTTAAAGATTTGTAAAACAATTAAAAGCCTATTTGGAGTCTGCTTCATCGATTTCAATGGTTAAAAAGTGGTTAAGTGACTTTCGTTGTGGCCTTACAAGCACGGAAGATGCCGAATGTTTGATATGAAAAACTGCTAAATCCACCAATAGAAAATTTTTTGTAAGAAAAACTAAATCCAGTACATTATTAGTTCAGTGTTTATTACTAACTCCAATTTAGCTGTTTTTTTTGCGGCAATATGGGCAGTATTGTAATGAAATAACACTAATTTAAAAAAACACTATTTCTCTTAGTAACCCTTGAATTTAAATGAAATATTTAAATCTTTCATCGCATTTTTCTGACGGAGTCTTGAAACTATTTTAAATAGTGTTTATTTTTTTTATTTTTATACAAACAAGATCTCACGCTCAATTTAAAAGAATACTATAATACAAACTATTTAAATATAAATTTTCTATACATTTAATTATACTTATATACAATATGTTAAACAACAAACGCTTTATAACCTGTGATAACAACAAAGTTAGTACAAAGAAATTTATAATTGTAAATGGCTTACAACAGGGTACAACATCTCCAATTCTTTTTAATTTATTCATATTTCATCTTTTAAATGAAGTAAAAAATATTATTGGTTCTGTTGCTGATAGATATTATTATCTATCACGCCGATAATAAAATCGAAAAAAATCAATGAAAATCTACAAACTTATATTAATATTGTAGTTAAATACCGCAATGATTGGCAAATGAAAATCAATATTAACAAATATGAAACAATACTTTTTTGTCCCCCTGTTGGATAATGTAACCACAATATTAAAAAGAATTGGAAATCCTTTAAAATATAAATATTCCAAATAAACAAATAATAAAATATTTAGGAATTCACTTAGATAAATTTATATATTTTAATGATCACATTAATGCTCAAATTACGCAAGTTTACAGGCAAAATGCTATTTTTTATGTATTATTATTTTCTATATGTATTAGGGACCCCTAAAGCCGAAAATAGCATTTTCTGGGCTAGTTTTTAAAATGTTTTTAATTTTTTTATTTTAATTTATTAGTGAATTTACCATTTTGACTATATCTTGAGTTTGGCTCAAAAGTTTTTTATCAACCAAATTGCAAACGAAACACCAGTTAAAGCACATGTTTTGTGAATATGGTTTATAAATCGGTTAAGTGGTTTAGAATATATGGGTCAAAATTTCGCGAAAAAAAAAACATTTTTTTTTTTTTTTGATAAAAGACAAATTTTGAAATTTCAAAAAAAATAAAAAAGATATTCGTCTTACATGGTAAAATATGAAATAATTTTTTCTTAAATGTTGTACTTCTTCAAAGCAAATAAGAAAATCTATGGATAAATACCAAAGTTATGATCATTTATGTAAAGGTACCCAAATTTAAAATTTTTCTGTTTTTTGTTTTATATTACTATCTTTTACAGAATTACTCTACAAAAATAATTTTTTTAAAGAAAACTAAAATTGGACAGTTAAGAAATCTATTTTGGGAGGAAGCAGGTACTGAGAACCCGTTTTTTGTTTTGTTTGCAAATTTTGTAGACAAGAAACCAAGTGCCCTCAAAAATATAAAAGACAAAAATGCCAAAAAAGTCTTAAAATGACAATGTATTAGTTATGTTATATAAAAAATGAGAATGTGATGGTGATATGCAATTTACTCAAAGATATTTATGAAAAATTGCAAGAAAGATGGACACCAAGTAACATATGTCTTCCGTGCTATAAAAATCTTACAGGATGGGCTTCTGGCACGAATTTGAAATTATTTTTTACTGATTTATTAAATATAAATACCTCCTTTATTTTTATTAACAGATGCATTTAATTCGGAGTACAAATGATTTAGAGAAAACCATCTAATCATATCGAGAATTGCTATTTTTGTCAATGCAAGAGTTCTAAATTTGGAGCTAAAAAAGGTGGTTTTATGCTAATGTAGACTGTCTGTCTGTTTTCCAGTTCCTCATTCGGATGTATTGTCCATTCCTAAATATCCAAAACCAACTAACACCAATGTAAGCTCAGACTCATCATTTGTAAATCAAAACTCATCTGAAGGCAATTATAATACAAGTGGTGAGAGCCGCTAACTTACTCGGGCTCAATTAAATGATTGGGCAGAGACTTGGAGCTCACATAAGAAAAAGCAGAAGTACTTGTATCTCGTTTACAACAATACAACTTTTTGGAGTCAAATGTAAAAGTAACATACTACAGAAACCGCGATTCTCCTTACGTGAAGTATTATTCAACCGAAGATGAGATATGATTCTGCAGGGACATTCCCGGAGCCTTATAATGCAATTGAATGGCGACTATTTGTTTCAAAGCAGTTCTTTTATATAACGGAAACAAGAAACCATCTATACCCATCGCACATGAGTACACACTAAAGAATCGTACGAAACAATGGTTAAATTGCTAAAATGTATTAACTATGAAGATAACAATTAGAAAATTTGTTCCGATTTAAAAGTGGTGGGCATGCTATGTGAAATTCAACGTGGATACACAAAATATTGTTGTTTTATTTGCCTCTGGGACAGTCAAGCTCGTGATTTTAATTATAAGAGAAAATATTGGCCGGAAAGATTAGCCATTACAGTGGGCCAATACAACATATACTATATGCCTCTTATTAGGATATAAAACATTATTCTAACACCATTACATATAAAACTTGTACTCTTGAAAAACTTCGTCAAGTCATTGAATAAGGAAGGCCAAGTATTCGCCTATTTGAGTAAAATTTTTAAAATTATTTATTTTGCAAAAATCAAAGAAGGAATTTTTAATGGTCCACAAATAAAAAAAAACTCATAAAGGATACAAAATTTGAGAAGTATTTGTCCCCACATGAGACTGCAGCTTGGAAATCAAACGTAAAAGAATGTCTTACAACTATTTTTAATACTAAAATACAAATAAATTTAAAGAAAATCAATAAACAATATTAATATATAAAAAGTTAATTTTATTTTTTTTAATACTGTTAATCTTAACTATACAATAATATTGGGCATACTTTCATAATACTTGTAATATTAAACAAAAAAATGACAAAATCTCAAATTAGGTACTTTTACATAAATGAACATAGCTTTGGTATTTACCCATAGATGTTCTTTGAAAATGACTTATTTTTTATATAGAAGTTCTACATTTAAGAAAAAAAATATTTTATATTATTCCTTTTAAGATTAATACCATTTTTATTTTTTTTTTTAATTTTCAGATTTAAATTTTTGCCGAAAGAAAGAGAATTTTCTGTAAAATTTTGACCCATAGGTCCAAAACTACCGAACCAATTTAAAACCCGTACTCTAGAAGAATTTTGACCATTAAATGACAATTCTTTTGCAATTTGACTAATTAAAATATCTTTGTCCTAGTTTGAGATATAGTCAAAATAAAAAAATTACTCAAAAATGAAAATATAAAAACAAAAAATTTTCAAAAACTACTCCAGAAACAAAATTTTTAAATGCGATTTTCAGATTCAGGAGACCCAAATCAATAACAAAAAAAAAAGTCGCACGCTTGTCGAAAATTTTTTTTTTAAATTTGTTAACTAGTGTTTTTAAAGCGAGAATAGCTTTTTTCATGTATAAAAGTGAATAGAATTCAAAATGTATAAAAACCAGGGTTAAAATAATGATGTATCAATCTTTAATACCACCTATTCTTTTTGAAAAAAGTATTTGAGAAGTTGTACATCTCTTTATATATCAGTGGTCGGCACACTACTGCAACTGTTTGCCGTAAAGCAAGGTTCATGAAAATAAAAAGACAAAATTTTCAAAGGGTGTGAGATAAAAGTTCTCAACTTTATTTTTATTAATTTTTATTACCTTTCGTACAAAAAGCGAAGATACACGTAGTGCGAGGGAAAGTAGCCAAAACGATAATAATCTAACTAGTAAAAAACTAGCATAAAAAGGATGACTGGCAATGAAAAAGGTACCGTTACCGGTTCTACTAGTTATAATCTGTGTAAATACTGCGATCAGATTTGTAAAGGAAGGGAGTACAACACAGATGCTAACATATTAATTAACCCATTTGGGGTCAGAAGGTACCAAAGGGGTACCGTTGAATTAATAACCAAAATTAAGGTTGTTGGCTTAAACAGCAACCATATTGTTGCCATTGTATGGGTAAGTTGCGCTCTCCCTCTCTTAATGCACTGAAAGAAAGGTGTTTGTAATTCTCCTAAAAAATAAAGCATAACAAAAAATTAACAAAAGCAAATAAAAAAACAACAAAGCACTTAAGTCTGTTTTTTAAAAACCGACTCTAAATTAAAAACCTTTTATTATCTATTTTGCTATTATAGTCAGAATTAAAGCCAGTTTTAAGTTGAATCGACTTTAGATGGGTATCACATCAAATGTACCAAATACCCGCATACATTTTGTACTAAAAAATAAGCAAGTGGCAACATTGATCAGCTGATTTTATATCAGTGGTCGGTAGAAACAGAGAATTTGAATGTATTGGTGTTTTACACCGTAAGAAATTATTTTATCCTTCTAGATAAATAAATAAATGAAAAAATTAATTAATCGTTAAGATAATATCTGTATTCATTGAATTAAAATAGTTCATGTTTTTGTTTTTTCTATTATGAAAAATAAAAATAATTCATAATAATGATAATAATAATAATTTGTTGATTGCATACAAGGCACTCTGCCTCATTTAATATAATCCAGATAATAAGAAAAAATTCTTCCCACTCAACGTTCCACATTTTTAATTTAAATTGTAAACGAAAACGAAAAACAAAATAAATACCTACAATAAAAAAATACCTATAAAAAAACAAATTTTTAGATTGTACTTTATTTCTTCAACAAAGCGGCATATAAATACTTGCTCTGTTGAAAGTTAGCGTGAAAACTATAAAAAATGCATGAATGTGAAAAACTGTGATAAACTGTTTATATGGCAACACTGCATACACCAAATGTTATGTTTTTCAACACATTAGCAACTTTGAAAATGTTGCCCACTCATTTAAACATGTTGTATATATATATATATATATATATATATAAATATATATACAAGTTGGTTGAAAAGTTCCTGCGCTCGAAATGAAAAAATACTGTCTTTGTTACGAAATATATTTTTTTATTCAATATAATCTCCTAGAAGCTCAATACACTTGTTCCAATAATCTTCCAATGATTTTATCCCATCCTTATAATGGCCTCTTCATTCGACGAAAAATGCTTTCCACGAAGGAATTTTTTGAGATTTCTGAAGAAATAGTAGTCACTGGGAGCCAAATCTGGTGAATACGGTGGATGTTCAAGCAATTCGTAATTTAATTCTTTGAATTTAGCCATCGCCAAAACACTTTTGTGAGCAGGTGCATTGTCTTGATGAAAAATGATTTTTTTCTTCTTTAAACCAGGTCTTTTCTCACGAATTTTTTCATCCAGATAATCCAAAAGGCTGCAATAATAGTCAGAGTTGATTGTTTTACCTTTCTGAAGATAATCAATCAACAAAATTCCTTTTGCATCCTAAAAAACTGATGCTATAACCTTCTTTGCTGATCGTTATGACTTCACCTGCTTTGGAGCTGAACAACCAGCTTTAGTCCACTGTAAACGTTCTTGTTTCAATTTAGGATCATGGTGGTAGATCCAAGTCGCATCCATAGTTATAAAACGACGCAAGAAGTCGGTTTTATTCGGCTTAAAACGCTCCAAATTACGTTGAGAAATCTGTTTTCGATCCGGTTTAGCGCCACTAAATTTCCAAACATTTTTTTCATACGTAATTCTTCATGTAAAATATGGAGTACTCGTTCGTCTGAGATGCCTATGGCATTAGCAAATTCACGCTTAGTCAAACTTGGATCTTCACTAACCATATTATGTACCTGCTCAATGATTTCTGCTGTGGTTGCAGTTTTTGGTCGTCCTTCGCGTGGATCGTCTTCAAGGCTGGAACAACCACGTTTAAATTCACCAGCCCAAAATTCAACGGTGCGTTTTGAAGTTGAGGACTCCTTATACACTTCTAACAATTGTTCATAAATTTCCTTTGCTTTTAAACCCTTCAAAACAAAGAATCTAATGACTGCACGATATTAAATTTTTTCCATATTAAAAAAAATCAATGACACGTCAACTTGTAAACAAAGAAAAAATTGACAGAATGACTTGCAACTTTGCATGTGTTCTCAGGACAGTTATACCAAGTTGAGAAAAAACAAGTAAGAGCGGCTAAATTCGGCTATGCCGAATCTTATATACCCTTCACCATGGTTGGGAAAAAACTGAAGTTTATATATGGACATATATGAAATGGACAGATTTATATACGGACGCCTTTAAGAGGAAATTAACCATTTAGTTTGGAGATAAAACTTGGACTCGGGAAGATTTATGGTTCCAGAAAATATGTATTTTAAAAAAATATATGTTTTGGGCATAACTTTTTTGTATCTGAACCGATATTTCCGAGTTTTCAGCAAATATGTTATACTAAAGATTTTCGATCTTTTGCTATATAAGACGTATCCATAGGTCATAATACAGCTCTAGAATAGTGTTTGTTGTTTGTGTATAAAAGGTTGAGGTGAAAGAAAAGAATTTCAACAAATCGTTAAAAGAAATCACTAGAACTGCATGTGTTTTATTTCTACAAAATAGTTTGATTTAGCTGGCAAATTTGCATTTAGGATTTTATTTCGCTTTTTTATTAGAAATATTTGTAATTTCTTTAGCTTAATTTTAAAAATTTGAAGGAAAATAGTTTATAATTTTTTTTATAAATTATTATAAGTTATGACCTAAAATAGTTGCACTCAAAGGTAAATTATGTATAAAATTTTCTTAATATGTGAGAAATAAAATGGTTTAAAAATCTTTTTATAAATTCTTTTAAATCGGAGCAAAAAATAGAAATAAAACCGTTTGTATTTTGTTTGTATCAGAGGGTTTTTATAAAAATGTTGATGTTTTTAGCCTATTTATGGATTATTTAATTATTAATATAAAATTTTATATAAATTAATTATTAAATGTTAAAAAAAACCAAAAATAAGCAAAAAAAAAAGTCTTAAGAAAATAATAAAAAAAAATGTAAAAAAAATAGTGAATTGACCTCACCGAGATTTGAACCTCGAACCCCACGGCCTTAGAGAAAAAAAAGTATTTGTGACACAGCGTCTAGACAACTGAGCTATTGAAGCTCACACAAAATCATCGTCAATAGAGGTACATATATAAAAGTCTTCGTTCATTAGAGCTTTGTTTAGTTTTTATTTAAATGACAAATCTTTATATGTGTGTTGTTTGTGTATAAAAGGTGGAGATGAAAGAAAAGAATTTTAATTATTAATATAAAATTTTATATAAATTAATTATTAAATGTTAAAAAAAAAACAAAAATAAGCAAAAAAAAAGTCTTAAGAAAATAATAAAAAAAAATGTACAAAAAAAAAAGTGAATTGACCTCACCGAGATTTGAACCTCGAACCCCACGGCCTTAGAGAAAAAAAAAGTTTTTGTGACACAGCGTCTAGACAACTGAGCTATTGAAGCTCACACAAAATCATCGTCAATAGAGGTACATATATAAAAGTCTTCGTTCATTAGAGCTTTGTTTAGTTTTTATTTAAATGACAAATCTTTATATGTGTGTTGTTTGTGTATAAAAGGTGGAGATGAAAGAAAAGAATTTTAATTATTAATATAAAATTTTATATAAATTAATTATTAAATGTTAAAAAAAAAACAAAAATAAGCAAAAAAAAATGTCTTAAGAAAATAATAAAAAAAAAATGTACAAAAAAAAAGTGAATTGACCTCACCGAGATTTGAACCTCGAACCCCACGGCCTTAGAGAAAAAAAAAGTATTTGTGACACAGCGTCTAGACAACTGAGCTATTGAAGCTCACACAAAATCATCGTCAATAGAGGTACATATATAAAAGTCTTCGTTAATTAGAGATTTGTTTGGTTTTTATTTAAATGACAAATCTTTGTATGTGTGTTGTTTGTGTATAAAAGGTGGAGATGAAAGAAAAGAATTTTAACACATGGATGTATTGTTATGCTCAAAATTCTACATACATATTAAACAAAGGGATTTTACTGGAAAAATTAGAGGTAGTCCTGGTTTTTTGCTAATATCTCAGCCATTTATTAACCGATCTGTCTGATTTTTAATAGCAAACAGAAATGGATCACATGTAACAGAAATAAAAAAGAATCAAGTCCTCATCATGTCTGGGTTCTTCGGAAAACCCATTTCAACACACAGACGGACAGACGGACATCGTTAAATCAACTTCGCTCTTCATAAGGACCCAGAATATATATACTTTATAGGGTCTAAGATCAATATTGTAGAAATTACAAACGGAATGACAAACTTATATATACCCTTCCACCTATGGTGAAGGGTATAAAAAAGTTTGGAGCTAGCAGTGCCATCTCTTGGTGAGCGCAGGAACTTTTCAACCAACCTGTATATGCATTCATTGTGCATACTTTAACATCTGTATATACAGTAAAATGTCTTTAGTGTAAACAGTAGAATAATTAAATGTTTGCGGACGGTCCCCAAAGTAACAAAATGTCTTTATAGTAACTTGTGGAACGAAACAACATGCGCTATGCACATATATATATATTATATATATATATATATATGTGCACAGTTGCAGGGACGGGTTTTCGTTCCACAAGTTACTATGAAGACATTTTGTTACTTTGGGGACTGTCCACAAACTTTTCATTATTCTACTGTTTACACTGAAGACATTTTACTGGATACAGCTCATATTACGGGGTCGTTTTTGGCTGTATATAAAGATGTCTTTAAAGTATGTGAAATGCATATATATATATATATGCACGACGCATGTTGCGGGGACGGTTTTTCGTTCCACATGTTACTATGAAGACATTTTACTGGTTACAGTGCATATTATAGGAACTTTTTTGGGTGTATATACAGATGTCTTCAAAGTATGGGCTATTAATATATATATATATATATATATATATATATATATATATATATATATATGCATAGAGCATGTTGCGGGGACGGGTTTTCATTCCACAAGTTACTATGAAGGCATTTTGTTACTTTGGGGACTGTCCTTAAACTTTTCGTTATTCTAGTGTTTACTCTGAAGACATTTTACTGGACACAGCGCATTTTATAGGGACATTTTTGGCTGTATATACAGATGTCTTCAAAGTATGGGCAATGCATATATATATATATATATATATATATATATACATATATATACTTTGAAGACATCTGTATGTATACTTTGAAGACATCTGTATATACAGCCAAAAAAGTCCCTATAAAATGCGCTGTGTGCAGTAAAATGTTTTCAGAGTAAACACTAGAATAACGAAAAGTTTAAGGACAGTCCCCAAAGTAACAAAATGTCTTCATAGTAACTTGTGGAACGAAAACCCGTCCCCGCAATATGTGCTGTGCACATATATATATATATATATATATATATATATATATATATATATATATATGCATTGCCCATACTTTGAAGACATCTGTATATACAGCCAAAAAAGTCCCTATAATATTCGCTGTATCCAGTAAAATGTCTTCAGTGTAAACAGTAGAATTACGAAAACTTTAAGGACAGTCCCCAAAGTAACAAAATGTCTTCATAGTAACTTGTGGAACGAAAACCCGTCCCGTATGAAGACATTTTGTTACTTTGGGGACTGTCCTTAAACTTTTCGTTATTCTAGTGTTTACTCTGAAGATATTTTACTGGACACAGCGCATTTTATAGGGACTTTTTTGGCTGTATATACAGATGTCTTCAAAGTATGGGCAATGCATATATATATATATATATATATATATATATACTAGCTGACCCGGCAAACGTTGTTCTGCCTAGGAATAGGATTACATTATTATCTAGGTAGCTCGCACAAAGTTTGAATATTCTCACAATAATAGTACCCCAGATATGCAATAATAAATTTGTACTTCGTATGGGAGGTGCCACGCCCATTGCTTGGATCCCCCATATTTTTTGGAAGATTATGAATATTATTATCAAAGAAGCTCACACAAAGTTTGAAGACTCCCACTTTAATAGTACCCCAGATATGCAATAATGAATGTTTTCTTCGTATGGGAGGTGCCACGCCCATTGCTTGGATGGCACTCATTTTTTTGGGAGATTATGAGTATTATTATAAAAAAAGCTCACACAAAGTTTGAAGACTCCCACTGTAACAGTACTCCAGATATACAAAAATACATTTTTACTTCGTATGGGAGGTGCCACGCCCATTGTACCCATATAGGTCAATTGTGAATCTAAACCATTCAGGGATCAAATAAAACAGACACAACAAATTTCATCGAAATCGGCCCAGCCGTTAAGGAGGAGTGCAGTCACTAACACACGTACAGGAGAATTATATATATAAAGATATATGCATTTCACATACTTTGAAGACATCTGTATATACAGCCAAAATAGTCCCTGTAATATGCGCTGTATCCAGTAAACTGTCTTTAGTGTATACAGTAGATTAATTAAAAGTTTGAGGACGGTCCCCAAAGTAACAAAATGTCTTCATAGTAACTTGTGGAACGAAATCCCGTCCCCGCAACATCTGCTGTGCACATATATATATATATATATATATATATATATATATATATATATATATATATATATATATATATATATATATATATATATATATATTCATTGCGCATACTTTGAAGACATCTGTATATACAGCCAAAAAAGTCCCTATAATATGAGCTGTATCCAGTAAAATGTCTTTAGTGTAAACAGTAGAATAACGAAAAGTTTAAGGACAGTCCCCAAAGTAACAAAATGTCTTCATAGTAACTTGTGGAACGAATAACCGTCCCCGCAATATGCGCCGCAATATGCATTGCCCATACTTTGAAGACATCTGTATATACAGCCAAAAAAGTCCCTATAAAATGCGCTGTGTCCAGTAAAATGTCTTCAGAGTATACACTAGAATAATGAAAAGTTTAAGGACAGTCCCCAAAGTAACAAAATGTCTTCATAGTAACTTGTGGAACGAAAACCCGTCCCCGCAATATGTGCTGTGCACATATATATATATATATATTCATTGTGCA
>OX456524.1:112856492-112873992 GCA_949748255.1 Eustalomyia histrio
TACATACATACATACATACATACATACATACATACATACATACATACATACATACATACATACATACATACATACATACATACATACATACATACATACATACATACATACATACATACATACATACATACATACATACATACATACATACATACATACATACATACATACATACATACATACATACATACATACATACATACATACATACATACATACATACATACATACATACATACATACATACATACATACATACATACATACATACATACATACATACATACATACATACATACATACATACATACATACATACATACATACATACATACATACATACATACATACATACATACATACATACATACATACATACATACATACATACATACATACATACATACATACATACATACATACATACATACATACATACATACATACATACATACATACATACATACATACATACATACATACATACATACATACATACATACATACATACATACATACATACATACATACATACATACATACATACATACATACATACATACATACATACATACATACATACATACATACATACATACATACATACATACATACATACATACATACATACATACATACATACATACATACATACATACATACATACATACATACATACATACATACATACATACATACATACATACATACATACATACATACATACATACATACATACATACATACATACATACATACATACATACATACATACATACATACATACATACATACATACATACATACATACATACATACATACATACATACATACATACATACATACATACATACATACATACATACATACATACATACATACATACATACATACATACATACATACATACATACATACATACATACATACATACATACATACATACATACATACATACATACATACATACATACATACATACATACATACATACATACATACATACATACATACATACATACATACATACATACATACATACATACATACATACATACATACATACATACATACATACATACATACATACATACATACATACATACATACATACATACATACATACATACATACATACATACATACATACATACATACATACATACATACATACATACATACATACATACATACATACATACATACATACATACATACATACATACATACATACATACATACATACATACATACATACATACATACATACATACATACATACATACATACATACATACATACATACATACATACATACATACATACATACATACATACATACATACATACATACATACATACATACATACATACATACATACATACATACATACATACATACATACATACATACATACATACATACATACATACATACATACATACATACATACATACATACATACATACATACATACATACATACATACATACATACATACATACATACATACATACATACATACATACATACATACATACATACATACATACATACATACATACATACATACATACATACATACATACATACATACATACATACATACATACATACATACATACATACATACATACATACATACATACATACATACATACATACATACATACATACATACATACATACATACATACATACATACATACATACATACATACATACATACATACATACATACATACATACATACATACATACATACATACATACATACATACATACATACATACATACATACATACATACATACATACATACATACATACATACATACATACATACATACATACATACATACATACATACATACATACATACATACATACATACATACATACATACATACATACATACATACATACATACATACATACATACATACATACATACATACATACATACATACATACATACATACATACATACATACATACATACATACATACATACATACATACATACATACATACATACATACATACATACATACATACATACATACATACATACATACATACATACATACATACATACATACATACATACATACATACATACATACATACATACATACATACATACATACATACATACATACATACATACATACATACATACATACATACATACATACATACATACATACATACATACATACATACATACATACATACATACATACATACATACATACATACATACATACATACATACATACATACATACATACATACATACATACATACATACATACATACATACATACATACATACATACATACATACATACATACATACATACATACATACATACATACATACATACATACATACATACATACATACATACATACATACATACATACATACATACATACATACATACATACATACATACATACATACATACATACATACATACATACATACATACATACATACATACATACATACATACATACATACATACATACATACATACATACATACATACATACATACATACATACATACATACATACATACATACATACATACATACATACATACATACATACATACATACATACATACATACATACATACATACATACATACATACATACATACATACATACATACATACATACATACATACATACATACATACATACATACATACATACATACATACATACATACATACATACATACATACATACATACATACATACATACATACATACATACATACATACATACATACATACATACATACATACATACATACATACATACATACATACATACATACATACATACATACATACATACATACATACATACATACATACATACATACATACATACATACATACATACATACATACATACATACATACATACATACATACATACATACATACATACATACATACATACATACATACATACATACATACATACATACATACATACATACATACATACATACATACATACATACATACATACATACATACATACATACATACATACATACATACATACATACATACATACATACATACATACATACATACATACATACATACATACATACATACATACATACATACATACATACATACATACATACATACATACATACATACATACATACATACATACATACATACATACATACATACATACATACATACATACATACATACATACATACATACATACATACATACATACATACATACATACATATACATACATACATACATACATACATACATACATACATACATACATACATACATACATACATACATACATACATACATACATACATACATACATACATACATACATACATACATACATACATACATACATACATACATACATACATACATACATACATACATACATACATACATACATACATACATACATACATACATACATACATACATACATACATACATACATACATACATACATACATACATACATACATACATACATACATACATACATACATACATACATACATACATACATACATACATACATACATACATACATACATACATACATACATACATACATACATACATACATACATACATACATACATACATACATACATACATACATACATACATACATACATACATACATACATACATACATACATACATACATACATACATACATACATACATACATACATACATACATACATACATACATACATACATACATACATACATACATACATACATACATACATACATACATACATACATACATACATACATACATACATACATACATACATACATACATACATACATACATACATACATACATACATACATACATACATACATACATACATACATACATACATACATACATACATACATACATACATACATACATACATACATACATACATACATACATACATACATACATACATACATACATACATACATACATACATACATACATACATACATACATACATACATACATACATACATACATACATACATACATACATACATACATACATACATACATACATACATACATACATACATACATACATACATACATACATACATACATACATACATACATACATACATACATACATACATACATACATACATACATACATACATACATACATACATACATACATACATACATACATACATACATACATACATACATACATACATACATACATACATACATACATACATACATACATACATACATACATACATACATACATACATACATACATACATACATACATACATACATACATACATACATACATACATACATACATACATACATACATACATACATACATACATACATACATACATACATACATACATACATACATACATACATACATACATACATACATACATACATACATACATACATACATACATACATACATACATACATACATACATACATACATACATACATACATACATACATACATACATACATACATACATACATACATACATACATACATACATACATACATACATACATACATACATACATACATACATACATACATACATACATACATACATACATACATACATACATACATACATACATACATACATACATACATACATACATACATACATACATACATACATACATACATACATACATACATACATACATACATACATACATACATACATACATACATACATACATACATACATACATACATACATACATACATACATACATACATACATACATACATACATACATACATACATACATACATACATACATACATACATACATACATACATACATACATACATACATACATACATACATACATACATACATACATACATACATACATACATACATACATACATACATACATACATACATACATACATACATACATACATACATACATACATACATACATACATACATACATACATACATACATACATACATACATACATACATACATACATACATACATACATACATACATACATACATACATACATACATACATACATACATACATACATACATACATACATACATACATACATACATACATACATACATACATACATACATACATACATACATACATACATACATACATACATACATACATACATACATACATACATACATACATACATACATACATACATACATACATACATACATACATACATACATACATACATACATACATACATACATACATACATACATACATACATACATACATACATACATACATACATACATACATACATACATACATACATACATACATACATACATACATACATACATACATACATACATACATACATACATACATACATACATACATACATACATACATACATACATACATACATACATACATACATACATACATACATACATACATACATACATACATACATACATACATACATACATACATACATACATACATACATACATACATACATACATACATACATACATACATACATACATACATACATACATACATACATACATACATACATACATACATACATACATACATACATACATACATACATACATACATACATACATACATACATATACATACATACATACATACATACGTACATACATACATACATACATACATACATACATACATACATACATACATACATACATACATACATACATACATACATACATACATACATACATACATACATACATACCCGCAAGGTATCCTCGGGCGAGGATAACGGGTATAACGACCCCGCGGACCCTAGTTGTGGCAGGTATGGAGGGCGTACTAAAATGGTGCTTGTGCCCGAAGAAGTCCTGTGACAGGGCGAGTGGATACCGCCCTTAACTAGGTATTCTACCATAAGGGTACTCTCAAGAGAGATGTAGTTAAGGAGCGTGACGACTCCATGGCTTCTCTAGTCAATACCGCCGAAAGGCATTAAGATCAAGCCCAGTACGGTCTTAATTATGGCATTTCTGGACGCAACGGATATGAATTGATACGACCCCGGGCTAACGGATGTGGTATTCTGAGACCTGAGTATGTGGAAGTGAAATTCTACAGAAATGGCTCTCAGGCTAATGTCACATCTGCCTCCGTCCTATTAAAACTTGGCAAGTCTCAAAGTACGTTCAAGGTTTCGTCACCATTGAGTTGGCGGTGCAGGTTCGGATGTGTCTCCCGATTTGCACGGATCTGGCTCTGCGTAAGGACTCATGAGGTCCTTTCGTCAACCCTCGCATGGACCTCACTGCTTGCAAAGGGACCCATGGGATCTTGGCGTGACTGCACAACGGGCGGAGATAGCGGCTTTGAGTTTGGACCAGATTAACATGGACACTGATTAACGAAAACAAAACCATGAGCAAGAATATATAGAGCTGAATATCGATGAAAGAGGGCAGACAGTCCATTTAGAAGGAGCTCCGTTATGAGGAGATCACCACCTGCAAATATATCAGGTGCAACACTTATCAGCAACCGGAACCCAAGTGGTGTTAATATGGGAAGGTTAGGTGATAAGATTGATAAGTTGATAGATTTCCTTAGGGGAAGATCCAACGTGCATAAGGAGATTGTTGCACTTTCGCGTGAGATTCAGGCGCTTTACATTGTGTCCTCTAGGGAGCATAATAGTGCGCCTGCAAGAATGGACGTACCAGTATTGGTTAGCACGCAAACCCAAACAGAGGAAGCAGTGTGGCCAAAACTACAGCAAACGGCAACCCCGAAACGAAAGAGAGACACTACAACTCAAAGCCCGAAGGAGAACAAACCGAAGAAGAAAAAGGAGAGTGTTTCGAGGAATCCTGGTACTGTTAAAGGACCAAGCATATCGGGTAATACTGACTTGATGGAATCCACAGCCACAACAACGCAGAAGGATAACACCAACTCCGACTGGGTTAAAGTTCGCCCAAAGGCTAAAAATAGGAAGAAACTGAGTACAACAAGGATAAAAAAGAGATCTAGACCTGATGCCCTTGTAATCCAGACGAGTGGAGGAACATCGTATGCTGACATACTGAAGAAGGTTAAGAGTGATCCTAAATTGGATATTCTCGGTCAAAATGTGAATAGTATAAGGAAAACTGCGAAAGGTGAACTACTCATAGAACTCAATAAGCCTGCCCATCAGAGTACATGTGAATTTAAGCACAAGATTGAGGAAGTCCTTGGCACGACGGCAGAGGTTCGGTCGCTGACCCAGGAAGTATTTGTTGAGATAAAAGATATTGACGAGGTCACGGATTTAAAGGACGTACACAATGCGTTGTTAAACCTATCGGAAGAGTTCGAAACACTGCAGTTTTCTGCAATAAGATCTTTGAGGAAAGCCTATGGGGGCACCCAAACTGCTACCATTGGCCTAAGTGCTGTATTGGCAAATCGTTTGCTGGAAGTTGCCACAATCCGGATCGGTTGGGTCCGGTGTCGAATTCGGGAGAAGACTTCCCCAAGGAGGTGCTATAAATGCCTGGATTTTGGTCATACTGCTATGAATTGCGAAAGCCAGTATGACCACTCTGGCAAATGTCTACGGTGCGGAGTATCTGGACACACGATTAAGACATGCACGGAGCGTCCTAAATGTCTGCTATGTAGTAGCGCAGATGCGAACAACAAGAGCGATCATGTAGCAGGATGCGCAATTTGCCCATACTACCAAAAAGCGCTTCGCCTACTCAGAACTGGAAGATGAGAGTACTCCAATTAAACCTTAACCATTGTCGTGCCGCTCAGGAGCTGCTAAAACAGAATGTTCGTGACTTAAATGTCGATATTGCAATTCTCAGTGAACAGTACAAGAACACCGAATACCCGAGCTGTCTGACAGTTCAAACACTTCAGCCATTTGGTCGGTCAAAGGGCTAATGCTCCGGAATCCAACGACATCGCAATGCGGATTTAGCCGAGCCACAGTGTCAGGAATTCATATATATAGCTGCTATATTCCACCGAGATATTCTATAGGAGTATTTGAAGCAATTGTCGACAACATCGTCTCGGATGCGGTCTCCAGAAACCCTGTACTAATTGCAGGTGATTTCAACGCATGGGCTACAGAGTGGGGATGTCCCCGTACAGATGCAAGGGGTAGGATACTACTTGAGGCATTCTCGGTACTTGGCGTGGTGTTGGTGAACATTGGGGATGGGCAGACATTTAGCCGAGGGGAAAGTGGGTCAATTATTGACATAACATTTGCCAGTGACAGTATTGTGGGGCGAGTTAACTGGAGCATATCTGGACAATACACACACAGTGATCACCATGCTATAGTCATGGATATAGTACCCGAGCACCCACCCGCTCCTGTAGATAGGCGGAAATCAAAGTTGGCAGGTTGGAAGGTAAACACACTCGATAAAGATGTATTCCGGGCTGCGATTGAGGATATGAGTCTGTATGGCCCACCCGAGGCTATGACGAAACAGCTCATAGGGAGAATTTCCCGAGCATGTGATGCATCAATGGTGAGAAGGAAAAACGGTGCAAATAGGCAACCGGTATATTGGTGGAATGAAGAGATAGCCCAGCTGCGATCAGAGTGTCTACGTGCCAGGCGACAGTACACGAGAACGCGAGGTAGACCCGGGAATGATAACCATCACCGAACGTTCAAAGCTAAGAGGAAATCGCTCAAGTTGGCGATACGCAGGAGCAAGAGAAGATGTTTCCTTGAAATTTGTGATGATCTTGAAGGCAACCCGTGGGGACTTGCCTTTAAATTGGTGACAAAGAAACTAAAGTGTTTAAATCCATCGGCACCTAGAGAGGAGTCAATAATTAAAGGGATCGTGGAGCACCTTTTCCCTATGGGGGAGCCGACCTCTTGGGATCAGAACGTACATGAGGATATGTTTGAATTCCCCCCCGTGACAAATACTGAAATCGAGAATATAGTCGTGAAATTTAAGGACAAAAAAGCCCCAGGCATGGATTGCATACCTAACCTGGTGTTAAAAGAGGCCTTCAAATGTTGTCCGGACCAATTTATATCACTGATAAGTGCATGTTTGAGTCAGGGAATCTTTCCAACAATGTGGAAAAGGCAGAAACTGGTCCTATTGCCAAAAGATAAGAAGCCCCTAGATGAACCTTCCTCCTATCGACCGCTCTGCATGATAGACACAAGCGGAAAGCTACTGGAGAGCATCATTTGTAAGAGATTGGAATCCTTTGTCGAAGCCGCCGGAGGTCTATCGCATAACCAATTCGGCTTCAGGAAAGCCAAATCAACTGTGGATGCAATCAATGTCGTGGTGAGAACTGCAGCCAAGGCAATTGAAGGAAAATGCTGGAGAAATGGCGCAAAGGAATATTGTGTGGTTGTGACCCTGGATATAAAAAATGCCTTTAATACCGCGAACTGGGAGGTCATAGTGAACGCGCTTATTCGACTAAGTATTCCGCAATACTTATTGGCTATAATAAAGGATTACTTCCGGAACAGAGTCTTGATGTATGACACTGATATTGGAACAAACCAGTACAAAGTGACGATGGGCGTCCCCCAGGAATCGGTTCTCGGTCCACTGCTGTGGAACGTGATGTATGATGGGGTCTTGAGATTAAAGCTACCCGAAGGGGTTTCAATCGTTGGTTTTGCGGATGATGTAGCACTGGTGTGTGTAGCCAAGGAGTTACGAGGGGCGGAAACTATCACCAATGCTAGTATACAGATTGTGCGATCCTGGCTCTCCTCTGTTGGACTAACACTGGCCGACCATAAGAGCGAGGCGGTGCTAATTAGTAGTCGTAAATCCAGAGAAACATTGAAGATTAACGTTGGATCATGTTGCATTGAGACGAAGCCACATCTCAAATACCTTGGCGTTATGATTGACAGTCGTCTCTCGTTCAATGAGCACCTACGGTATATAGGCTCCAAGGCTGCAAAGACATGTCAAGCATTGTCTAGAATAATGCCGAACACAAGAGGTCCGAAATACCTGCAGAGAAAACTGCTGGCTGAGGTCGTGAGGAGCGGTGTTCTGTATGCATCCTCCATATGGTCAAGTTCGTTAAAGTATTCGTCCTATTCGAAACTAATAACTTCCGTGTATAGACTTGCTGCACTACGTGTGTGCTGTGCCTTTCGTACTGTGTCAGACGAGGCTGCTTTCATCATAGCGGGTTTGATTCCAATTGATCTCCGTGCCCGGGAATCGGGGTACGGTATACCTGCAGCGGGTAGTGTTAACACTCGCGAAATGGCGAGGGATGTAAGTATTGCCAAATGGCAGGCACGTTGGTCGACATCCGACAAGGGTAGGTGGACGTACAAGTTAATACCCAACGTACGGGACTGGGTTGACAGGAAACATGGTGATCTGAATTTTTACCTTACACAGATGCTAAGTGGTCATGGTTGTTTTAGGTCGTACCTGCACCGCTTTGGACACGACAGTGATCCGGCTTGTCCGTTTTGTACTGATAATGTGGAAGAAGATGCCGGGCATGTGTTCTTCAAATATCCGCGATTTCGAATTGCGAGGTCAAATCTTGAGGGGTTAGTAGGATGTAGTGTTAGCCCGACGAACATAGTACGAATTATGTTGTCGTCCTTGGGGAATTGGGAGTATGTATGCCATTTTGTTAAATTGGTTCTTTTGGAACTTCGTAGGGAAGAGCAGATTCGAAGAGGAATCGGAGTAGTTTAGGGTAGTTTTCTACCATTCCCCCCTGTGAAGAAATTCTTTACGGTAGTTCCACAGGGACACCTGGGCCAGCGTTTCGAGGTTTTTTAGCGTGTTAGAGTCTCGCACTACTGGCAGTGGTGCGCCAGCGTCTTTCGATGATGTTTACCTCAATAAAAAAAAAAAAAAAAAAAAAAAAAAAACACATACATACATACATACATACATACATACATACATACATACATACATACATACATACATACATACATACATACATACATACATACATACATACATACATACATACATACATACATACATACATACATACATACATACATACATACATACATACATACATACATACATACATACATACATACATACATACATACATACATACATACATACATACATACATACATACATACATACATACATACATACATACATACATACATACATACATACATACATACATACATACATACATACATACATACATACATACATACATACATACATACATACATACATACATACATACATACATACATACATACATACATACATACATACATACATACATACATACATACATACATACATACATACATACATACATACATACATACATACATACATACATACATACATACATACATACATACATACATACATACATACATACATACATACATACATACATACATACATACATACATACATACATACATACATACATACATACATACATACATACATACATACATACATACATACATACATACATACATACATACATACATACATACATACATACATACATACATACATACATACATACATACATACATACATACATACATACATACATACATACATACATACATACATACATACATACATACATACATACATACATACATACATACATACATACATACATACATACATACATACATACATACATACATACACACATACATACATACATACATACATACATACATACATACATACATACATACATACATACATACATACATACATACATACATACATACATACATACATACATACATACCCGCAAGGTATCCTCGGGCGAGGATAACGGGTATAACGACCCCGCGGACCCTAGTTGTGGCAGGTATGGAGGGCGTACTAAAATGGTGCTTGTGCCCGAAGAAGTCCTGTGACAGGGCGAGTGGATACCGCCCTTAACTAGGTATTCTACCATAAGGGTACTCTCAAGAGAGATGTAGTTAGGAGCGTGACGACTCCATGGCTTCCCTAGTCAATACCGCCGAAAGGCATTAAGATCAAGCCCAGTACGGTCTTAATTATGGCATTTCTGGACGCAACGGATATGAATTGATACGACCCCGGGCTGACGGATGTGGTATTCTGAGACCTGAGTATGTGGAAGTGAAATTCTACAGAAATGGCTCTCAGGCTAATGTCACATCTGCCTCCGTCCTATTAAAACTTGGCAAGTCTCAAAGTACGTTCAAGGTTTCGTCACCATTGAGTTGGCGGTAGTACGTTCAAGGTTTCGTCACCATTGAGTTGGCGGTGCATGTTCGGATGTGTCTCCCGATTTGCACGGATCTGGCTCTGGCGTAAGGACTCATGAGGTCTTTCGTCAACCCCCGCATGGACCTCACTGCTTGCAAAGGGACCCATGGGATCTTGGCGTGACTGCACAACGGCGGAGATAGCGGCTTTGAGTTTGGACCAGATTAACATGGACACTGATAAACGAAAACAAAACCATGAGCAAGAATATATAGAGCGGAATATCGATGAAAGAGGGGCAGACAGTCCATTTAGAAGGAGCTCCGTTATGAGGAGATCACCACCTGCAAATATATCAGGTGCAACCGGAACCCAAGTGGTGGTAATATGGGAAGGTTAGGTGATAAGATTGATAAGTTGATAGATTTCCTTAGGGAAGATCCAACGTGCATAAGGAGATTGTTGCACTTTCGCGTGAGATTCAGGCGCTTTACATTGTGTCCTCTAGGGAGCATAATAGTGCGCCTGCAGGAATGGACGTACCAGTATTGGTTAGCACGCAAACCCAAACAGAGGAAGCAGTGTGGCCAAAACTAACAGCAAACGGCAACCCCGAAACGAAAGAGAGATACTACAACTCAAAGCCCGAAGGAGAACAAACCGAAGAAGAAAAAGGAGAGTGTTTCGAGGAATCCTGGTACTGTTAAAGGACCAAGCATATCGGGTAATACTGACTTGATGGAATCCACAGCCACAACAACGCAGAAGGATAAGACCAACTCCGACTGGGTTAAAGTTCGCCCAAAGGCTAAAAATAGGAAGAAACTGAGTACAACAAGGATAAAAAAAGAGATCTAGACCTGATGCCCTTGTAATCCAGACGAGTGGAGGAACATCGTATGCTGACATACTGAAGAAGGTTAAGAGTGATCCTAAATTGGATATTCTCGGTCAAAATGTGAATAGTATAAGGAAAACTGCGAAAGGTGAACTACTCATAGAACTCAATAAGCCTGCCCATCAGAGTACATGTGAATTTAAGCACAAGATTGAGGAAGTCCTTGGCACGACGGCAGAGGTTCGGTCGCTGACCCAGGAAGTATTTGTTGAGATAAAAGATATTGACGAGGTCACGGATTTAAAGGACGTACACAATGCGTTGTTAAACCTATCGGAAGAGTTCGAAACACTGCAGTTTTCTGCAATAAGATCTTTGAGGAAAGCCTATGGGGGCACCCAAACTGCTACCATTGGCCTAAGTGCTGTATTGGCAAATCGTTTGCTGGAAGTTGCCACAATCCGGATCGGTTGGGTCCGGTGTCGAATTCGGGAGAAGACTTCCCCAAGGAGGTGCTATAAATGCCTGGATTTTGGTCATACTGCTATGAATTGCGAAAGCCAGTATGACCACTCTGGCAAATGTCTACGGTGCGGAGTATCTGGACACACGATTAAGACATGCACGGAGCGTCCTAAATGTCTGCTATGTAGTAGCGCAGATGCGAACAACAAGAGCGATCATGTAGCAGGATGCGCAATTTGCCCATACTACCAAAAAGCGCTTCGCCTACTCAGAACTGGAAGATGAGAGTACTCCAATTAAACCTTAACCATTGTCGTGCCGCTCAGGAGCTGCTAAAACAGAATGTTCGTGACTTAAATGTCGATATTGCAATTCTCAGTGAACAGTACAAGAACACCGAATCCCCGAGCTGGGTGTCTGACAGTTCAAACACTTCAGCCATTTGGTCGGTCAAAGGGCTAATGCTCCGGAATTTAGCCGAGCCACAGTGTCAGGAATTCATATATATAGCTGCTATATTCCACCGAGATATTCTATAGGAGTATTGAAGCAATTGTCGACAACATCGTCTCGGATGCGGTCTCCAGAAACCCTGTACTAATTGCAGGTGATTTCAACGCATGGGCTACAGAGTGGGGATGTCCCCGTACAGATGCAAGGGGTAGGATACTACTTGAGGCATTCTCGGTACTTGGCGTGGTGTTGGTGAACATTGGGGATGGGCAGACATTTAGCCGAGGGGAAAGTGGGTCAATTATTGACATAACATTTGCCAGTGACAGTATTGTGGGGCGAGTTAACTGGAGCATATCTGGACAATACACACACAGTGATCACCATGCTATAGTCATGGATATAGTACCCGAGCACCCACCCGCTCCTGTAGATAGGCGGAAATCAAAGTTGGCAGGTTGGAAGGTAAACACACTCGATAAAGATGTATTCCGGGCTGCGATTGAGGATATGAGTCTGTATGGCCCACCCGAGGCTATGACGGAACAGCTCATAGGGACAATTTCCCGAGCATGTGATGCATCAATGGTGAGAAGGAAAAACGGTGCAAATAGGCAACCGGTATATTGGTGGAATGAAGAGATAGCCCAGCTGCGATCAGAGTGTCTACGTGCCAGGCGACAGTACACGAGAACGCGAGGTAGACCCGGGAATGATAACCATCACCGAACGTTCAAAGCTAAGAGGAAATCGCTCAAGTTGGCGATACGCAGGAGCAAGAGAAGATGTTTCCTTGAAATTTGTGATGATCTTGAAGGCAACCCGTGGGGACTTGCCTTTAAATTGGTGACAAAGAAACTAAAGTGTTTAAATCCATCGGCACCTAGAGAGGAGTCAATAATTAAAGGGATCGTGGAGCACCTTTTCCCTATGGGGGAGCCGACCTCTTGGGATCAGAACGTACATGAGGATATGTTTCAATTCCCCCCCGTGACAAATACTGAAATCGAGAATATAGTCGTGAAATTTAAGGACAAAAAAGCCCCAGGCATGATTGCATACCTAACCTGGTGTTAAAAGAGGCCTTCAAATGTTGTCCGGACCAATTTTATATCACTGATAAGTGCATGTTTGAGTCAGGGAATCTTTCCAACAATGTGGAAAAGGCAGAAACTGGTCCTATTGCCAAAAGATAAGAAGCCCCTAGATGAACCTTCCTCCTATCGACCGCTCTGCATGATAGACACAAGCGGAAAGCTACTGGAGAGCATCATTTGTAAGAGATTGGAATCCTTTGTCGAAGCCGCCGGAGGTCTATCGCATAACCAATTCGGCTTCAGGAAAGCCAAATCAACTGTGGATGCAATCAATGTCGTGGTGAGAACTGCAGCCAAGGCAATTGAAGGAAAATGCTGGAGAAATGGCGCAAAGGAATATTGTGTGGTTGTGACCCTGGATATAAAAAATGCCTTTAACACCGCGAACTGGGAGGTCATAGTGAACGCGCTTATTCGACTAAGTATTCCGCAATACTTATTGGCTATAATAAAGGATTACTTCCGGAACAGAGTCTTGATGTATGACACTGATATTGGAACAAACCAGTACAAAGTGACGATGGGCGTCCCCCAGAGATCGGTTCTCGGTCCACTGCTGTGGAACGTGATGTATGATGGGGTCTTGAGATTAAAGCTACCCGAAGGGGTTTCAATCGTTGGTTTTGCGGATGATGTAGCACTGGTGTGTGTAGCCAAGGAGTTACGAGGGGCGGAAACTATCACCAATGCTAGTATACAGATTGTGCGATCCTGGCTCTCCTCTGTTGGACTAACACTGGCCGACCATAAGAGCGAGGCGGTGCTAATTAGTAGTCGTAAATCCAGAGAAACATTGAAGATTAACGTTGGATCATGTTGCATTGAGACGAAGCCACATCTCAAATACCTTGGCGTTATGATTGACAGTCGTCTCTCGTTCAATGAGCACCTACGGTATATAGGCTCCAAGGCTGCAAAGACATGTCAAGCATTGTCTAGAATAATGCCGAACACAAGAGGTCCGAAATACCTGCAGAGAAAACTGCTGGCTGAGGTCGTGAGGAGCGGTGTTCTGTATGCATCCTCCATATGGTCAAGTTCGTTAAAGTATTCGTCCTATTCGAAACTAATAACTTCCGTGTATAGACTTGCTGCACTACGTGTGTGCTGTGCCTTTCGTACTGTGTCAGACGAGGCTGCTTTCATCATAGCGGGTTTGATTCCAATTGATCTCCGTGCCCGGGAATCGGGGTACGGTATACCTGCAGCGGGTAGTGTTAACACTCGCGAAATGGCGAGGGATGTAAGTATTGCCAAATGGCAGGCACGTTGGTCGACATCCGACAAGGGTAGGTGGACGTACAAGTTAATACCCAACGTACGGGACTGGGTTGACAGGAAACATGGTGATCTGAATTTTTTACCTTACACAGATGCTAAGTGGTCATGGTTGTTTTAGGTCGTACCTGCACCGCTTTGGACACGACAGTGATCCGGCTTGTCCGTTTTGTACTGATAATGTGGAAGAAGATGCCGGGCATGTGTTCTTCAAATGTCCGCGATTTCGAATTGCGAGGTCAAATCTTGAGGGGTTAGTAGGATGTAGTGTTAGCCCGACGAACATAGTACGAATTATGTTGTCGTCCTTGGGGAATTGGGAGTATGTATGCCATTTTGTTAAATTGGTTCTTTTGCAACTTCGTAGGGAAGAGCAGATTCGAAGAGGAATCGGAGTAGTTTAGGGTAGTTTTCTACCATTCCCCCCTGTGAAGAAATTCTTTACGGTAGTTCCACAGGGACACCTGGGCCAGCGTTTCGAGGTTTTTTAGCGTGTTAGAGTCTCGCACTACTGGCAGTGGTGCGCCAGCGTCTTTCGATGATTTTTACCTCAATAAAAAAAAAAAAAAAAAAACATACAACATACATACATACATACATACATACATACAACATACATACATACATACATACATACATACATACATACATACATACATACATACATACATACATACATACATACATACATACATACATACATACATACATACATACATACATACATACATACATACATACATACATACATACATACATACATACATACATACATACATACATACATACATACAACATACATACATACATACATACATACATACATACATACATACATACATACATACATACATACATACATACATACATACATACATACATACATACATACATACATACATACATACATACATACATACATACATACATACATACATACATACATACATACATACATACATACATACATACATACATACATACATACATACATACATACATACATACATACATACATACATACATACATACATACATACATACATACATACATACATACA
>OX456524.1:113542110-113761735 GCA_949748255.1 Eustalomyia histrio
ATATATATATATATATATATATATATATATATATGCACAGGACATGTTGCGGGGACGGTTTTTCGTTCCTCAAGCTACTATGAAGACATTTTGTTACTTTGGGGACCGTCCTCAAACTTTTAATAAATCTACTGTATACACTAAAGACATTTTACTGGATACAGCGCATATTATAGAGACATACTTTGAAGACATCTGTATATACAGCCAAAAAAGTCCCTATTATATGCGCTGTATCCAGTAAAATGTCTTCAGTGTAAACAGTAAAATAACGAAAAGTTTAAGGACAGTCCCCAAAGTAACAAAATGTCTTCATAGTAACTTGTGGAAAGAAAAACTGTCCCCGCAACATGTGCTGTGCACATATATATATATATATATATATATATATATATATATATATATATGTGCTTGGCGCATGATGCGGGGACGAGTTTTCGTTCCCCAAGTTACTATGAAGACATTTTGATACTTTGGGGACTGTCCTTAAACTTTTCGTTAATCTACTGTTTACACTGAAGACATTTTACTGGATATAGCGCATATTACAGGGACTTTTTTGGCTGTATATACAGATGTCTTCAAAGTATGTGAAATGCATATATATATATATAATATATATATATATATATATATATATATATATATATATATATATATATATATATGTGTGTGCACGGCGCATGTTGCGGGGACGGTTTTTCGTTCCACAAGTTACTATGAAGACATTTGGATTCTTTGGAGACTGACCTCAAACTTTACATTAATCTACTATATACACTGAAGACATTTTACTGGATACATAGATATATATATATATATATATATATATATATATATATATATATATGTGCATATATATATATATATATATGTGCACGGCGCATGTTGCGGGGACGGGTTTTCGTTCCACAAGTTACTATGAAGACATTTTGTTACTTTGGGGACTGTCCTTAAACTTTTCGTTATTCTAGTGTTTACTCTGAAGACATTTTACTGGACACAGCGCATTTTATAGGGACATTTTTGGCTATATATACAGATGTCTTCAAAGTATGGGCAATGAATATATATATATATATATATATATATATATATATATATATGCATTGCCCATACTTTGAAGACATCTGTATATACAGCCAAAAAAAGTCCCTATAAAATGCGCTGTGTCCAGTAAAATGTCTTCAGAGTAAACACTAGAATAATGAAAAGTTTAAGGACAGTCCCCAAAGTAACAAAATGTCTTCATAGTAACTTGTGGAACGAAAACCCGTCCCCGCAATATGTGCTGTGCACATATATATATATATATATGTGCAAGGCGCATCTTGCGGGGACAGTTTTTCGTTCCACAAGTTACTATGAAGACATTTTGTTACTTTGGAGACTGTCCTTAAACTTTTCGTTATTCTACTGTTTACACTGAAGACATTTTACTGGATACAGCGCATATTATAGGGACTTTTTTGACTGTATATACAGATGTCTTCAAAGTATGGGCAATGAATATATATATATATATATATATATATATATATATATGCATTGCCCATACTTTGAAGACATCTGTATATACAGCCAAAAAAGTCCCTATAAAATGCGCTGTGTCCAGTAAAATGTCTTCAGAGTAAACACTAGAATAACGAAAAGTTTAAGGACAGTCCCCAAAGTAACAAAATGTCTTCATAGTAACTTGTGGAACGAAAACCTGTCCCCGCAACATGTGCTGTGCACATATATATATATATATATATATATATATATATATATATATATATATATATATATATATGCATTGCCCATACTTTGAAGACATCTGTATATACAGCCAAAAAAGTCCCTATAAAATGCGCTGTGTCCAGTAAAATGTCTTCAGAGTAAACACTAGAATAATGAAAAGTTTAAGGACAGTCCCCAAAGTAACAAAATGTCTTCATAGTAACTTGTGGAACGAAAACCCGTCCCCGCAATATGTGCTGTGCACATATATATATATATATATATATATATATATATATATATATTCATTGCCCATACTTTGAAGACATCTGTATATACAGCCAAAAAAGTCCCTATAAAATGCGCTGTGTCCAGTAAAATGTCTTCAGAGTAAACACTAGAATAATGAAAAGTTTAAGGACAGTCCCCAAAGTAACAAAATGTCTTCATAGTAACTTGTGGAACGAAAACCCGTCCCCGCAATATGTGCTGTGCACATATATATATATATATATAAATAAAAGCATAAAAATATAAAAAAAGAGATCATATCTTTAAGTCAGAAGTTCCTCCAAACTTTGCAAAATATAATTTTTTAATGAAATTTGAAATTCGGTTTATTGTTTTTAAATTAAGAGGTAATTTGTTGAATTCACGACTACCCATATATTCTATTCGCTGTTTGGTTGATTCCAGTCTACACCATGCGGTAGCTAAGTTGTTGTTATTTCGTGTATTAAATGTATGTTGGTTTCTAAAAAACTGCAGAGTGTGATATCCAATATTATGTATGCACTTGAAAGCGTATAATAATAGTTGGTATTTATACAGTCCATGTATTGTTAAAATAGATTTGAATACATTTTTGTACAAGGTTATAGTTGAATATGTTGGAGGGAGATTTGCAACTACCTTCAACGCTTTGTTTTGAGTCCTTTGAAGAGATTTAAGTTCAACACCATTCTTGTATCCATATAAAATTGCTAAATAATTAAAATGACTTTGTATCAATGCATTGTAAATTAAAAGTTTCGTATCCTGTTTAAATTTGTTTTTAAATTTGTACAAAAAGCCTACAGCTTGAGCTGTCTTTGTTTTAAGATGCTGGATATGTTGACTCCAAGTAAGGTTTTTTTGCAAATAAACACCTAGGTATTTTACAGAGTTTACTTCTTTTATTCTTTCCCCATCTACAAATATGCTGAAGTTATTAACCTGACTATTGTAAGGCTTGAATCTTATTAACTTCGTTTTACGAGCATTTATAGCCAATTTGTTGATTCTAGCAAATTCAAAAAGTAAGGAAGCATCTCGTTCCATATAAGCTTTAACAGCTGTTTCATGTTTATACGGGTAGATTAAACAAATATCGTCTGCATACATAAAAAGTTGGCCAGTAAGATCCAGATTATGAATATCATTCATATAAATTGAAAAAATAACAGCCCCAATACACTGCCCTGAGGTACTCCATGTTTAACTAAACCAAAAGAACTTTTACTCGAGTTAATTTGGACAAATTGTTTACGATTCTTTAAATAATTTTTAATTAGAGTCAATTCTTTACCCCAAAATCCATAATATTTGAGTTTTAGTATAAGGATATCATGATCTATAAGATCGAATGCTTTTGTAAAATCATAAAATATACCCATTACGCCACAATAACCTTCACCGCTTCCTCCGTACCACATCCTTTTCTGAATCCATACTGAAAGTTATTGAGCAGATTCTCCTTATACATATAATTGGAAATTTGAGAGTGCAAAACTTTTTCAAATACGTTGTTAATGACAGGCAAGACTGCAATTGGTCTAAACATATCCACAGAAGTACAATTTTTTTGCTTAGGAATTGGCACAACTTTATGTATTTTTAAAATATCAGGATATATTGCTTTGTTTGCCATGTTATTGAAAATGTGTACTAAATAAGGCGTGAAATCATTTATTCAGCTTAAAAGAGTTTTAGGTGACATACCGTCATGGCCTGTACTTTTACACGGAGATAGATTTGAAATAATATTGTGAACTTCATCTTGAGTGGTGTATTTAATACGAAACCTATGATCATGAAGGATTAATGTTCTTAGAGAATTGCACGTATCGTTAGGAAATATTTCAATTTGAGACCTCAAATCCTCAATGGATTGAAGAAAATGCTTATTAAAAACTTCAGCTTTTTCACAGTCATCATAAATCGGGTCTTGATTTGAATCTTTAATGTTAATACATTTTTTGACAGCTCTTCCAAGTGTTTCATTAAGAAATTTCCAAAATTTTTTGGGATTTTGTTGCATTCCATTCAAATTATTTTCATAAAAAGTATTTCTCGAATCTCTGCATGCTTTTTTAACTATTTTACTTATTCCTTTAAATCTCTTTGCTACATCAGCATTGTCTGGACTTCTTCTTCTCATCTTCAACAGTTGTGTTTTTAACTTAATTAAATTTTGCAAATTTACATTTATCCATGGCGTAATTTTATGCTTTAGATTTCTTTTGACTCTCTTTTTCACTGTAGTATTTTCCACAGCTTTTCTAGTACATAAAATTAAGGCTAATGTATCGATTTGAACATCATTAGTCACTTGTATTGTTGGCAAATGTTGATGGATGTAAGTATTTAGTCGATCAAAGTTACAAACAAAACGAGACTCTTCCGTAACAAGTTGATTTCGTACTTCTCCTTCAATTCTACAAGAAATTACATTATGATCCGACAACGTACATTCAATACTTTCAATAAACATATAAGTAGAAATGTTTGTGTACACATGATCAATTGAAGTACCACTAAATGGACGAGTTATTAATGAGTGACAATTTATAAAATTATAGTTAGCAAGTAAATTTACCAGTTCATTAGTTGGATTTGCGCTTAAACAGTCAATATTTGAGTCACCAACAAAAATACAAGGACTACGACCATAAGAAGCAAGAACATTTTCAAAAACAGACAAAAATGTATTTAGATCACATTTTTGAGACCTGTAAAATGACGCGAATTTTATATTTTTACCATTTAATCTCTGGTTTAGCAATGTTAAAACGATTAAATCAACATAGTCTTTACTAACACAAAGTTTAACATCAAATTCCAAATCTTCGCGGATATAAATTGTGGTACCACCATAACCATCTGACCGACAACAATGAACAAACTTAAAACCAGCAATATTGTACAATTGTGTTAAATTGTCATTAAACCATGTTTCCTGGACAGCTACAATATTAGGCAGACGTGGCAACATATTAATTAAACTTTTGAATTTAAGAAATTTTTCAATTGAAGAAATACTTTTGACGTTTATAGAAATTATATTAAATAATGAACATAATGAATTATTAACATAATTTTCAAAAGAATTTAAATTATCAAAATATTGATTATTATTCATATTAAAAGAAAAATAAAAGAAAATATATAAAAAATATAAAAATACTTTTCATTATTTTGGAGATTGATACATATCATTAGACTCATCATCATCAATAACTTGTACTTGCTGGGATCTTCTAACTTTTGGTTTGTGAACTGAAGCATCATACAACAGGCTGTCAACGTCCTCTACGCATTTAATTAGTCTAGGCTTAGACAATTCACTCCTTTTGGCCAAAATTCTTCCACCAGCAGGATACACAGCACGAAACCCAACATTTTTTAGGGATTTAGCATAATTAAGCAAACTAAGAGTTTCTTTACTAAGGCAGTCACTAATAAAAATATCTTTTCCATTTTCCTTTAAAATAGGTTTAACTGGCATCAGCTTTTGCTTGGCATTTATGGAATTAAATTTTACAATTAACATCTGCTTTTTTCCTTTGTCGTTATTGTGACTTTGATACATGGACAGTATAAATACCAACTATTATTATACGTTTTCAAGTGCATACATAATATTCAATGTCACACTCTGCAGTTTTTTAGAAACCAACATACATTTAATACACGAAATAACAACAACTTAGCTACCACGCGGTGTAGACTGGAATCAACTAAACAGCGAATAGAATAATATATATGGGTAGTCGTGAATTCAACAAATTACCTCTCAATTTAAAAACAATAAACCGAATTTCAAATTTCAAAATTTCATTAAAAATTATATTTTGCAAAGTTTGGAGGAACTTCTGATATGATCTCTTTTTTTATATTTTTATGGTTTTATTTATATATATATATATATATATATATATATATATATATATATATATATATATATATATATATATATATATATATATATATGTATATATATATATATATATATATATATATGTATATATATATATATATTCATTGTGAATACTTTGAAGACATCTGTATATACAGCCAAAAAAAAGTCCCTATAATATGCGCTGTATCCAGTAAAATGTCTTCAGTGTAAACAGTAGAATAAAGAAAAGTTTAAGGACAGTCCCCAAAGTAATAAAATGTCTTCATAGTAAGGGACTTTTTGACTGTATATACAGATGTCTTCAAAGTATGGGCAATGAATATATATATATATATATATATATATATATATATATATATATATATATATATATATATATATATATATATATATATATATATATATATATATTTATATATTTATATATATATATGTATATATATATATATATATGCATTGCCCATACTTTGAAGACATCTGTATATACACCCAAAAAAGTCCCTATAAAATGCGCTGTGTCCAGTAAAATGTCTTCAGAGTAAAAAGTAGAATAACGAAAAGTTTAAGGACAGTCTCCAAAGTAACAAAATGTCTTCATAGTAACTTGTAGAACGAAAAACCGTCCCCGCAACAATCGCCGTGCACATATATATATATATATATATATATATATATATATATATATATATATATATATATATATATATATATATATATAAATATATATATATATATAAAAGCATTTTTTAATTCTCCTGGTAAAAAAAGTAATGTAAATAAGAGTCTATGTGTAAATATTTTATGATTGTTCTGTAAATAAACTAAAAAGAAAAATGAGTTAATTATTAATTATTTAATTAATAAATAAATTAATTAATTAATTAAAAAGAAGATAATATCCAATTTTTTTATTTTCTTTTAACAGTTTTACAATTTTTCCTTCCTGAATAAACATAATTTATAATAATTAATTACAATTATAAATTATTTTAATTTCATTAAAATTACGTTTTTTGTTGAGTTTACCCTTGTTGATATTTTGGTGAATTATTGCGTGAATCATATCGAATGTGTCTGGTTTTATACACTCACGAAATTTATATTCGTATTCCTAAAAAACTATTTAAAGCCAAAATTACGGAATATCTGCATTTGTGTCTAGATTTTTTGTTTTTTAATAACTACATAACAAAATTTTAAAGGTTTATAAATATATCCTAGTACTCTTTTTCAATAGCCTTTCAATATTTTTCAAATTGACTTCAGTATCCACTGTGTTTTCTAACGAAGATCCCAAAATTTTTCAAAGACTAGCATTAATACCTATTGGGTTATAAAAAAAAGAAAACAGAGTTCCGAATGTTTTTTGTGCAAAGATGAATCCTTTTACATTTCAGAACGATTACTCTGAAATAAACACGAAACCTCATAACTCAAAACAGTTTTTTTTCTTTAAAATGACATCAACTATTTTCAATCTGTATATGTGTAAAATCGAATCGATTTCGTTTATAGCTATGTTATAACTGCCGTTTTCTGGTTTACAGTACTTGGTTTTCTTTCTAGTACCACACTATTGATAAAAATAAGTTAATTAAATATATAGTAGGATTTGTAAATTAACCTCAATCGGAAAAAAGGACTAACCAACTTTGGAAATTGGTCTGTTGAAACCAGGGTTCAGCGAACCATTTTAGTTATCTTATTTTAGCACAAGGCTAAGTTTAACGATTTTTCTCACATCAATTTTGAGAATTAGTTTGCTAGCGTCACCAACTTCTTTTTATACGGACTTCCAATCGTTTGGGAATTTTTTAAATAATTTTTACACAGATTTTAAAATATCGTAAGCTAAATTGTTTTTTCAAAATAAGAAAAAATTATTTTGACTAGATTTAGCATTGCCGTATCAAGTACGCTGTCTGTCTAGGCATTTAATTTTTTTTATCAAAGTTGGTGTATATTTACTAATTGTGTTTGCTTAATTTTAACTGGCTTAGTTTGGAAGTACAATAATATACCCTAGTGCTCTTAAGTTTAAGTTTAAGCTTAATTAAATTAAACTTAAATTTTATTTGAATCCCGTGTGACTGCCTGTATTATCTTGGGTTTCCCTTTTGTTTCAAGATGTCGCATCGTTGAATTCGACTATGATTTTTCTGACAATCGCTATCCTGCTACATCTTGCCATACAATCGACGTACATCGCTCTGAAATACAGACTACCTGGTCTAGAGTCAAAGAGGCGTATGCGAAGTTTCTTTTGGATATCGAGAACTCGGATGAACAGGATGGTGAAACAGAAAACATAGAGTAAGGTCAAGTATAAAAATACTTATATTACTTATTGTAATCTGCTAGCCAAGCTATCTGAGCTTTACGAGACTTAACGATCTGAGTCTCTTCTCAAAGCTGACCTTCCCAGTCCATAGCATGCTACAGCAGCATATGACTCAGCTTCTCCGAGGTCTTCACACTCTAATAGCTTTCACCTCCCTCCATGCGACATTGAAGTTTTCAATGGTGATTACATATCTTGGCCTACCTTCCGTGACATGTTAACCGCTATATTTTTCAAAAATTCTCGACTTTGTCCAGTGGAAAAATTGTTTCATTTAACGAACAAGACTCAAGGTGAAGCACGGGAAATAGTCAAGAAAAGCCCACTGACTAATCAAGGATTTTATTTGGCATGGGCAAATCTTTGTGCTCGGTTTGAAAATCGCAGGGTGTTAGTCAATGGGCAGCTACGGACCCTTTTCAATCTCCCGACTATAATTCCCGAATCAGGAACAGCAATTAAACAGCTCCAACGCGATATTAATTCTTGTAGCTCCACTCTTCAGCTTTACGATATCGACGTTGAAGGCTGGGATCCAATTTTTGTATTCCTTTGCTCAAACCGCCTCCCATATACTACTCTTAACCTTTGGGAGCTGGTCCTTAGCGATAAAACATCTATCCCTAAGTGGTCTGATCTGGATAAATTCCTTACGAATCGCTGAAATCCGTAATACAACTAGCACAAAATACTCTGACTCTAGATCTAAACCTTCCTTCCAGACTTCAAATTCTCCCAAAAAGCTTAACACTTTTCAAAACAATGTTTCCGAACCGAAGTGTTCATTGTGCCCTAAAGATTTACATATCATCCGTAAATGTCCTCGTTTTTTTAATATGAATCATGCGCAAAGGTTTTCGGAAATCAGAAAGCAAAGCTTATGCTTGAACTGTTTCTCCAAAACTCATGTTGTTAAAAATTGTAACAGCAAGAACAGCTGTTTTAAATGCAATAAACGCCAAAACACTTTACTTCACAAAGATGGTGACAGTTCCAATTCTCCTTCTACTTCGCAGCCACCTTGAACTAGCACCAATTCTAAATTGAAAACACGCTCAGCTCCTTTTTCTACTAGATCCGGTTCTAATTCAATACAGTCCATTAATAGTTCGGCAGCTGGCGTAGTCCAATCTTGTTTTGCTTCTAATTCTAGGGGTGTTTCATTAGTTACTGCAATAGAAAATGTTTGCCATCTACATATGAAATATAAAACTCGGGCACTTATCGATTCCATGTCTGAAGGGACCTTTATTTCTGAACGTTTGTTCAACCTTTTGAAACTTTCGAACGGACAAATGCTCAAATTTCAGGACAAAACAATACTATTTCTGTTCTCGGTTCCACAGTAGACGAGAATGTCGAAACATATGTTGATGCTTTAGTTGTTCCACGATTAGCAGGCAATCTTCCATCCCAACTCTCCGATTCTTCGCTCTTTTCAAATCTTCCGCAGTTGCAGTTAGCAGATCCACAATTTTATAATAGTTCCAAGATCGATATCCTGATAGGTGGTGATCTGTTTCCGTCGATCATGCTCTCAGGCATAAAGCATGAAGTCTGTGGCTCCTTAATGGCACAAGAAACTGTATTCGGCTGGATATTAACTGGACCTGTTTCACTCTGCTCATCTCCCTCTTTTTCCACAGTAGCATCATTTGTCTGTGAAATTTCATAAGCCAAAGAAATTTCACGATTTTAGGAGGTGGAGAATCTTTCGCGGAAGAACTTTATGTGCCCTTCAGATAAATTTTGCGAAGATCTGTACTCCAGGACAACTAAAAGAGATTCGGACGGAAGATACATTGTTTCACTCCCATTCAAAGAAGGGTATCCCAAAAAACTACACATTGGTCAATCTAGGATAAGTGCAATGGCACAGTTTTTTAGAAATGAAGCTAGATTGCTTTAAACCCCATCCTTCAAACAAGAATATGATCAAGTTGTTCAAGAATATGGACAATTAAATCACATGTTTAAAGTGCCTTCTCCTGGCTTCCTCAAATTTCCATTGAATTACTACTTCCCACATCACGCTGTTATTAAACCAGAAAGCACCACCACAAAAGTTCGTCTGGTTTTTAATGCGTCTGCTCCTTCTTCCAACGGGTTGAGTCTAAACGATATTCTCCATATAGGTCCGATTCTGCAAAATGACTTAACTCTATTGATCCTTAAATGGCGAATGTTCCGATATGTGTTCAATGCTGACATCCAAAAGATGTACAGACAAATTTTAGTCAATCCAGAACACACTCCTTTCCAGCGAATCATATTCCGAAACGATCCAAGTGATATTGTCCAAGATTTCGAATTGAAAACCGTAACATTCGGAATCAATTGTGCTCCATATTTAGCGATTCGGACCATTATCCAGCTAGCTGAAGATATTAAATCCATTATTCGGAATTATATGTATGTTGATGACGTACTGGCTGGTGCTCATACGATACCAGATGCGTTGATAGCAAAGAATGAGCTTATCCTAGCTCTTCAATCAGCAGGATTTTCACTGAGAAAATGGACGTCTAATTCCAAAGATATTCTTGCCGATCTTCCACTCGATCATCTACTTAATGAAGATTTCCTCGAATTTGATGACAGCAGCACGGCGAAAACCCTATGAATCCGTTGGAACGATCGATCGGAGTCATTCTACTTCACAGCCAAACCTTTTCCGGAGACTTCCAAATTTACAAAACGAGAAGTCCTATCTCAAATTGCCAGACTGTTTGATCCAGCTGGATGGTTATCTCCATGTGTTGTATTAGCAAAAATCATAATGCAAAGGATATGGATGGACGGAACCAGTTGGGATGAAGTCCTCTCTCCAGAGTCCCTTTCTCAGTGGAAAACATTTTAATCCAATTATCCGGCTATTACATACAGATTCCTCGATGGCTCGATTTTACTCCAAATGCTGAAATCCAATTCCACGGTTTCTGCCATGCGTCTGAAAAAGCATACGCAGCATTATATATCCGCATAGTATCCGATCATTCCATATCCACTCACTTGGTTTCGTCAAAAACCAGAGTAGCTCCTGTGGAGCTGTTCTCCTCGCTGAAATGTTAGACAATCTTATTCCAAAATTAGATGTCGACTGAACTGATTCCACTATTGTCCTTTCCTGGCTAGCGAAACCTCCTTGTTCTTGGGTGACCTTTGTTGCAAACCGAATTGCAAAGATTGTTCAGATAATTGATCCACCTCACTGGCGTCATGTCACTTCAGAAAATAATCCTGCCGACATAGCTAGCCGTAGTATTTTTCCTCAAGAGATTATTGATATTGATCTCTGGTGGCATGGTCCACCGTGGCTGCAGGAGTGTAATACCAACTGGCTTAGTCGTGAATATCCGGTATTTCCAGAAACCGACATAGAAAAACAAACAATAAAGGTTTACTTTACGTATTTTCAAAGTTTTAATGATATTTTGGAACGTTTTTTTCCTATTCAAAAGCTATGCGAGTCATAACTTATATATACAGATTTTATTATCGAACACATCCAAAATATCGTTCAAATTTCTGTAAAGAATCGACTATGGTTACTAGTTCTGAAATCGTGGTTGTACGCGACAGACTTATTAATATTTGTCAGAAAGCTTTATATCCAAACTAGTACAAAGCACTTTCTTCCAAACAGTCGATAGCTTCTTCTAGTTCGATGTTTAATTTGAATCCCTTTCTAGACCAGCAAGGGTTAATCAGATCTTGTGGCAGACTTGAATCCTCTTCTGGACTTTCTTATAATGACAGGCATCCCATAATACTAACTTACAATTGCCAATATTCTCGACTGCTAGTAAAATTTGTTCATGATATCACCCTCCATGGTGATAACCAACTCGTTTTTCGGAGTATAAGAACTCAAAACTGAATTTCCCACTGCACAAAGCACCATTTTCGGGTGAACCATTTATGGGTCCTGTTCTCTGTAGGTGAAATGCACTATCAAACGCCGAAAAGCAAAACGTAAACGTTCTTGTATCTATATTTTATTTACATATTGTTTATATTGAATTTAAGTGAATTAAAAAAAAAATAATCAAATGAATTTCATATCTAATCCTAATCCTAATTGTAATTTAATTTATTTTTTAATAATTCTTCCATTTTAGTCATGTTGTTCCGAGAAAAAGTATCTGCGACTTTCAACTATCCATGATTTCCTTTTTGGTGCACGTATACTGCAGGCGGGCGGTAATTTTAATGCCAAAAGTTCTACGCTGTCCTTTTGCATTATCCCCGTTACGAAAACCCTAACAGTCTATAATCGTTGCGTTACCAATGGTATAAAAGATACAAAGTTATCGATCCTTTTATATTTCAAAAACATTGGTAACTAAAAAAAAGCATTACTAATATAAAATGTCAAAATGTTGCAGATGCTGTTTCCGTAAAACTTCTAGAATAGTCGCCCTTGTCAAGCCGTTGTTTATACTGGTAAGATTGTAATCCTGAATTCATTCAAAAAAAATATTCCAATTTTTTCCTAATTTGCTTTGGTTTTATTTCTTTCTCAACTGGTGACTTTGTTACTCTGCTCAGAGTGTAATTCCCGGATTCCATCCCCCACCATTTGCTGCGATTCAACATATTTACTCGTATTAGCGAATGTACGCCGCAAGGGGAACCTAAATACCAAATTTCAGCGTCCTACCTCCTGAGGTTTTAACATTTACAAATTTGCCCATTTGCACATTTACCCATTTGCACATTAGCATATGTGCATATTTACACATTTGCATATTTGCACATTTACATTACCATCAAACCATCGATCCATCAAACCATTAATCCAAACAATTAAAGTTTCACTTTTGAAAATTTGCACTTTTGCAAATTTACACATTTTCTCACTTGAACTTTTGCAAATTTGCACATTTGCACTTTTGCAAACTCCCAGTTCAAGCGGTTTTGGCACGCCGTCAAGGGGCAGAATTTTCTGTTATCTACACTGAAGAAGAAACCTGCATACCAAATTTTACCTTTCCAGTTTCAGCGATTTGGCAGGCCGTTCGGGGGAGACTTTTCCCCTTATTGCACCACCCAGTAGGAATTTCCAAAAATCCAACTTGGGTGGATGTCTGCGCTGGAGTGGGAACCTATATACTATATTTTAATTTCCCAGCTCTAGCGGTTTTGGCAAGTCGTCAAAGGGGAGAATTTTCTCCTTTTTTGCCCTTCCCGTTAGATTTTCATCTTAGCTGTTATCTACACTCGAGAAGCAGCCTGCATGCCAAATTTCAACTTCCTAGGCCCAACGGTTTTGCCAAACAGTTAAAAGGGAGATATTTCATCCTTTTAAACCCCTTTTTTACCAGCTCCACGGTTTTGCCAGGCCGTCGAGAGGGAAAATTTCACCCTCTTCTGCCCCTTCCCGTTTGATTTTTTAAAAATCACGTCTTATCTGTTTACACTGGAGAAGGAGCCTGCATACCAAATATCAACTTCCCATGTCCAACGGTTTGGAAAGGCCGTCGCGGGGGAGAATTTCACCCTTTTGTGCCCCTCCCCGTTGAATTTTTCAAAACTCACGTCTTAGCTGGTATCAACACTGGAGAAAGAGTCTGCATACAAAATGTCAACTTTCTAGGTCCAATGGTTTGGGAAGGCCGTAAATGGGGAGACTTCGCCCTTTAAACCCCCATTTTTACAACGTCACTGGCCAAAATTCTAAAATGTACCTTATCAAGGAGTTGGCACATACTCCCAGGATGGCATATTTAAAATTTCAGGTTTCTAGCTAAAGGGGCTTGCGCAGTCCGTGAAAGAGGTTTTACCCCCTTTTTGCTCCTCTCTGAAGGAATTTCCAAAAACCGCGTCTTAGCGGACGTCTATGCCAGAGGGGGAACCTGCATACCAAATTTCAGCCTCCTAGCTCTTGCGGTTTGGGCTGGGCGATGTTGAATGTGTGAGTCAGTAACGTTATTCCTTTATATATAGAGATGTGCTTATTTGTAGCGTTGGAAAATAGTATAAATTTAACTAACTGGCAACACAAAAAAGCACTTTTTAGCAAATGGCATCTCAACCAATAAATTGATTAAAAATGCAAAATCTGATTTCTATGCTGAAAAGTTTTCTTTCGCACTTAGCTCCAAAAAACATGGCAAATAATACGTGAAACTGGTATTGGCAAATCTACAAGTCAGGAACCCTGCGAAATTGACTCTGATATTTTAAATGAAAAGTTTTTGAATATTCCAATGGTAGAAGCTGACCGGAGTTATTATATGAACAATACTCCTAACAACAACTCAGAATCTGTTTTCTCTTTCGCTGCTGTGGATCAATGTGATGTTTATCAAGTTTATTGTCGGTAAAGTCCAACTCTGTGGGAGTTGATGGAATTACCCCAAATTTTTTGAAAATCCTTTTGCCTTAACTGCTTCCTTTGATAACGTTTTTTTACAACAAAATACTCACCTCGAGTTACTTTCCTTCGAAATGAAAAGAGCTAAAATAATACCTATACCCAAAACCAGATCTGATTATAGACCAATAGCAATTTTACCATCTTTCTAAGGTCTTCGAAAGAATTATGCATAATCAAATGACTTCTTTTTTTGGAAACTAATAACTTGCAATGTAAGAATGTATGCAGATGACGTTCAACTTTATACCAGTTGTAGCAATGCCTTGATCGACCAGTGTATTATATCCTTAAATCAGCAACTTCATCGCATCCAAACATGGGATTCAGCGAATATCCTCGGGATTAATCCCAAAAAATCTAAATGTATTGTGATTCAAAAACGACTTGCAAAATTTAATTTTCAACCCAATATATTGTTACGATTTTACCCTTTATAAAATCGTTGATTTATTTACCTTTTAAATAAATAGAGTTCTTTCTATATTGCAAATAATAAACACTGTTTGAAATTATTTATAGCTCTATTTATTTATAACAGTCACTAAAAAATTACAGAAAAACACTTTAATAGCACAATTTATTTACACGATGCAGATAGACTAAACGTTAGCAACACTTTAGTTCTTCACACTTTGCGTTTTACTTATAAACTGAACTGCTGCGTCACCGAGTACCAGTATTTATATGAGTAGTCAAGTATTCTAGTTATTTCCAGTTCATTACGACACTAGAATCTTCCAGCTGCCAAAATTTATGAAAAGAAATTTCTAGTGATAGAAATTTCTTGTAACACTGCCGCTCACTTAAGCCTGTTCGTCCCAAACAGACATAGATATTCCTTTTCCATAGTTGGCTAGTCGTTCTAGATGAACAACCTTCATTTTGGATCTTGGGCTCTGATCTTTCTGTATTCTGTATACCACATCTTTTAATCTTTTAATTACTCTATAGGGTCCGTCCCAAAGCGTTTGTAGTTTGGGAGATAATCCTTTCTTTCGTTGCGGGTTAAACAGCAGAACCAACTCGCCCTCATTAAATCCTTCAGAATTCGCTGCTCGATCGTACCTCGCCATCATCTTATCGCTGACTATTTTAATTCGATTGCGCACAAACTCATGAAGCTCGTTAAGGTCTTCTTGTTCCCTTGTCGTTGTCTTTATCCATAGCGGCGGGCTTAACACCAAATTCCAAATCGCCAGGCAATTTAAGTTCCGTCCCGAAAATAATTTTTGCAGGTGTCCGGGAGGTGGAATCATGAACAGTCGATCTATATGCCAGCAGAAATTTGGGGATGTGTTCTCCCAGTCCTTCTGATGAGTACTGACCACTTTTCTTAAGTATTCCTCTAAAGTGCGATTTAATCTTTCGACCATACCATCAGATTGTGGATGCAGCTGGGTGGTTCTTGTCTTTCTTATTCCATACAACTCACACATTTCCTTAAAGATAGCAGATTCAAAATTCCTTCCCCGGTGTAATTCTAATGGAACACTGTAGCGGCACACCCAGTTGTTTACAAATGCGCTTTTTACCGTTCTGGCTTCCTGGTTCGGTATAGCGTATACCTCAGGCCATTTACTGAAATAGTCGATCACCACAAGAATGTAACGGTTTCCGGAATCACTGACAGGGAAAGGTCCTGCCACATCCATTGCTATCCTCTCAAATAGGGCACCCGAGTTGTATTGTTGAAGTTGCCCACGACTTCTCCTTACTGATCCTTTAGCTGCGATGCATTGCGCGCAATTTGCTATCCAGTCGCTTACAGCTTGCTGGCAGCCGACCCAGTAGAATCGTTGTTTTAACTTCTCTAGGGTTTTCGTCACACCGAGATGACCACTACTGGGACCGTCATGGAACTCTTTTAATACTTCGTCTATTTTGCTTGACGGCACCACAATTAGCTTTGTCTCAGTTTTGCCGTCCACACTTTCCCATATACGGTATAAGCAGTGATTAATTACCCGTAGACTGTTCCACTGGGCCCAATACGCCTTCATTAGCGGACTTTCAGCTGATATTTGTTCACGGGTGGGCCTCCTGTGCTCTGCTTTGGCTGACATAATTTTTGACAGTATGGGGTCATTTTGTTGCGCCGCTGACCAGCCTTCACTTGACTCAATATGCGTTAGTCTTATGCCAACGATGCACTCTTTTTCTTCAGCCCTCGAACAATGTTTGCACTCTTAATTGCAGGGGCGTCTTGAAAGGGCGGCCGCATTGCAATGCTTTATGCCTTTCCTGTGCTCGATGCTGAAATCATAGCTTTGAAGTCGTTCAATCCAACGAGCTAGCTGCCCTTCAGAATGGTCGGTTCTTAGTTGAAAGTGCTGACCATACAGATATTTGTGGTAGTGCTTTACACATTCTACCGCCGCCAAGAGTTCCCGTCGCGTTACGCAGTAGTTTCTTTCAGGCTTCGAAAATACTCTTTCGGTTCCATTGATAACCTGCGAAAGCACTCCTCCTATTCCGTATCCGCTTGCATCGCTATCCAGCACAAATTTTTCCCCAGCCACAGGATATCCAAGAATCGGTGCCGTACATAATAACTCCTTGAGCCTTAGGAATGTTTGTTCTTGAGCCTCGCCCTAATGAAATGGTCGCGCCTTCTTAGTCAGCTCATGTAGACTTGCAGCCACACTGGCAAAATTTGGTACAAATCGTCGGTAGTATGTGCAGAGACCTAGAAAACTGCGCAACTCGTGCAGATTTTTCGGGCAAGGCCAATCTTTTACAACCCGAATCTTATCTTCATCGGTTGATATACCCTCTGCAGTTACGCGGTGCCCCAAATTCTTGACTTTGCTCTGGAACAGTGTACATTTCTTTGCGCTAAGCTTGAGTGCAGCAGCTGATATTCGCCTTAAAACTTCTGCTTAGTTCTTCAGGTGTTCATCGAAAGTTTTTTCCATGACAATTATGTCATCAAGGTACACTAGGCAAGTTTTCCAGTGGAGTCCTTTCAGCACATTTTCCATTAACCGCTCGAATGTTGCTAGAGCATTGCAGAGTCCAAAGGGCATCACATTAAACTGCCATAATCCGTCACCTGTGCTAAAGGCAGTTTTCTCCTTGTCTTGGTCACAAATTTCTACTTGCCAATAACCACTTTGCAAGTCCAATGTGGAGAACCATTTGGTTCCTGCTAGCGTGTCTAGAGTGTCGTCAATTCTCTGTAGTGGATAGCTGTCCTTCGTGACATCGTTTAGTTTTCTGTAATCAACACAGAATCGGGTGCTCCCATCCTTTTTTTTTAACTAAAACTACAGGCGAGCTCCATGGGCTAGAAGATGGTTCGATTACTCCACAACGCTCCATCTCGTTGACTAACTCTTTAACTTCATTTCGTTTTGCTAGAGGAATACTTCTGGGCGCCTGCTTTATTGGCCTCGCTTCACCAGTATTTATTCGGTGTTTTACAATCGCCGTTCTTCCTTGATTTTGGTTTCTCATGGCGAAGACAGAGCCGTATTTCCTGATTAGCTGTTTGGCTTTATTTCTATCAGGCGGCGCCAGTTCTTTTGCCCATTTTTCCACATATTCTGCCAGCATCTCTCGATCTTCAACGGACGCACTGGAAGGTTCCAAGTTCTTTTCGCAACTGATTATTGCTTCTGGCGCAGTACATTTGGCTATTTCAGAGTTCGCTCGGACAACTTTTTCAGAATTTGATAGGTTTTGTATTCTTACAGGAACTCTTTTTGTCTTTGCTGGTTTTTACGAGGGCTTTCGCTGTTATAAGGTCACTTTTTATTTCTGATGGTTCTACCACCCACAAGCTGCTGTCCTCACAATCTCCCTCCATACGCACCCATACTAAAGTTTCTGCCCGTGCTGGCAGTTTTTGGTCGCTGATGGTAACTAGCTTTCTTACCTCATCCTCGCGTTCATATCCAACACAAAGGGGTATTTCAACATTCTGCCAAATCATAACTTTTTGCCCCATATGCAGGTTAATGCCGTGACAAGTCATAAAATCTGCACCAATAATTACTTCGTCCACAATATCGGCAACAATAAATACGTGATTGACGCTTATGTTGGCAATTGTTAGTTTCACATTAACCTTACCATAGACAGAAGCCTGCTCTCCAGTAGCTGTGTGGAAACTTACCCCGTGCAATGATTCAACTGGCTTTCTAATTATATCGGGCCTGATGATGGACTGTGATGCTCCTGTATCTATGGTTAAAATGTGCTTTTGTCCGTTGAAGCACCCATAAGCAGTAAGATTGCTTTTCCCCTGCTGTGCTATTTATATGGAGATTGTGGGGCCATCGGTTGTGGGAGCTAGCTCATGCCCCGTAGTGCTAGCTTTTTTTAGTTTAACGGTGACTCTTGAGGTGATTGCTGATCGGCTCTGAGGCTTTTTCTGGGTGCTTTGCAGTTTCGCTGAAAGTGTCCCACTTTACCGCAGTTGTAGCATTCATAACTGCCTCTGTTAACTCTGTTAACTTGGTGCTTAAATCTTTTTCAGCAGTTACTTCGAGGTTACGCACCTTACATATTAGTGGCTTGGAAATCACCTTCGCAGTCTCTTGTGCACAAATGCTTCAATTTTGAACTGATCTAAGAATGGATGATTTTCGCCTGGATAAGTTAGCTGCACCAACCGCTCAATTTCTGTCGCAAAATCTTGCAATGACTCATTTGCCTTCTGCAGTCTACCTCTTAGTTCCATTCAATAAATTTCTTTTTTGTGTTCGCCACCATACTTTCGCTGCAGTGCCACCATTATGTCGTCATAATTATTTCTGCAGGTGATTGGCACACTTTCTAGAATTTCTGCAGCATTTCCTTTTAAGGCCAGAATCAACTCTATAGCTTTTTCTTCGATGTTCCACATATTTCTGGCGGCAACGGTCTCGAACTGGAACTTGAAAACATTAAACGGTATGCTGCCATCAAAAGTAGGGGCCTTTGCTTTACCAGAACTTTCCTGAATAATTCGTACTGGACCCTCTTGACATTGATAATTATTTATTTTACTTTCCAGATCTTGCAGTTTTATCTCGACGTCAGTCTTTTTGCCAACTCGGAAACTTCTCTAGAATTTTCTTAAAGTTTTTCTTCAATTTTAGTTAACAGCTTCGTTTCCATCTTAGCTAACAATTTCTCGTTGTCTGCTCTCGAAGTTTCTAAAAGTTTCTGGTTGTCTGCTCTAGAAGTTTCTTGCAGTTTCTCATTTTTTTCCATCTTTTCCATCATAGCAGCAAACATCTCCCCTTTGGGAGATAGAAGAGCATGGATATTGATAAGGTTGGGTAGCGTCAACCGAAAATACTAAGTATTCTATCCTGCTGGCTCTGTGGAATTTATCAATTTTTATTCTCTATAATTTACTAATAAAATTTTCATGTTTCTTTGGAATAAAATAATTTATAAAAAGAATATGATTATATGATCTAAAATCCTACAATACTATTCATTTACAAAATAACAGATCAACAATTTATAAAAAAACTTCATTAATTAAATATTTTTTAAACTGATTCTATTTTCGACTCATTTTAATGATTTGTTTAATGTTCATTAGTTTTAAGATTTAAAATACTTAATATTAATATTAAAATTTTTATTCTCAACATTTATGTCTTTTGGAATTAGTTATTAAGTTATTGATTACACAGTACAACAGCCAATCTGGGGGGTGAGAAATTCCAAGTCAGGGTGATGGTACTAGGTCAGTATAGTAAAACCCTCAAAGGGTTTGGCGTTCGTATGTGTCAGTTTTTTTTATGAACTTTTAAATTTTTTCCTTATCTTGATGTTTTTTCGCTTAGTTGTAACATTTTGGCAAAAACGTAGTTTAACATAACTCGAGAACCACTTGTCCGATTTTGATGAAACAAATTTAGAAAAATTAAGAATTACAATTCCTCTAATCTGTTTCTATACCGTTTTCCTATATGTGCAACACTTTCAAAGTTAAAAATGAATGTATGAAGGGAAAAAAGTATTTTTTGCCTAAAAATTTAAATATTTTTTTTTTTTTAAATTCATAAAAAATCCAAAATGGAAAAAAGTGCCAAAACTAATTACTTTCGCGTAAAGTCACATAACTCATGAGCAAAAAAAGGCATAGATCATGAAAATCGATGCACGCGTTTCTCATTTATTCACAATTATTTAAATGTATAAATTTCAAAAATTTGCTCCAGATATGCACAACATTATTTGGAGAAAACATTGACACTCACAAGCCGAACTCTCTCATATTTTTCTACTGTACTAAAAGAGAAATATTGATGTGGCAACACTGGTTCTGTAATGTTCACATAAAACATGCATTGTCATTATACTTCTTCTCTTTCTCACACTGGTTCTGTGATTTTTGTCATTCAACAAGTGCCGACGAACGCGAACAGTAAAAGTGATTTTTCTCCAGTTTTTTAAAAGTGAACAAAACTGAACAGAATATGAAACTGTGCAAGCCAGATATAAATAGCTTTTGCTGCTGCTGTGGTCAATATGTCTCAACACATAAAAAAATGGGAAATTTCAGTACTGATTTTGTTCAAACATACGAGATGTACTTCAACCAAAATGTTATAGTGAACGAAAATTGGGTACAAAATATAGTGTGCAAAAGCTGCTACAACCGTCTAATGGATTGGAAAAATAGAAGACGTGAAAGTATGCCATTCGGTATCCCAATGACTTGGACTAATCCTGGCGAAGGTCACAATCCATTGAATTGCTATGCATGTGCGAATAAAGGAGCTGCAAAAAGGATAAGAAAATCGTATAATTACGTTGGTGTTGCAAGTGCCGCAACACCATTGCCTCATTCGGACCACATTCCTGTGCCAAAAGCTTCTAGCCCAGATATTTTCTCTTCTAAGACTGCTCCGACATATCATGCACGTGATGATCCCCCATATGAGCCATCAGTATCCAATGAGCCAATTTTAATAAATCAAAATAAGCTTGATTCAATTGTTGCCAAGTTGGAATTAACACAGCATAAACCGGAAGAGCTGGCTTCCATTTTGAAATCAAACAATTTGTTGGCACCCGTTGTGAAAGTCACAGCTTATCGAAGTCGTCAGGCAACACTCCAAAGTTTATTCCTTGTGAATGATGAAAAAACTTCTGCATATTGCCCGGATGTAGGAAAATTGATGGACGCAATGGAAATAAAATATGAAGCAGATGACTGGAGATTATTTATTGACAGTTCAAAACTCAGCTTGAAGGCGGTTTTACTGCATAAGACCAATAAAAAACCTTCAGTTCCAATCGCCTATAGTACAGAAACGAAAGAAACATATGATGCACTGGAAAATATTTTAAAAATGGTTAACTATGCCAAACATATGTGGCGCATATGCTGCGATTTAAAAGTTGTAGCAATGCTTTGCGGTCTTCAAAGCGGCTATATAAAATATATGTGCTTTTTGTGCGATTGGGACACACGATTTTCCGGTGACCAATATGCATGCCACGGATGGAAACTCAGAGAGCACAGCAGGTTACAAACGGCCAATATTATTCGTGAGCCTCTAGTGCCGAAGGAGAAGATATTGCTGCCTCCACTGCATATTAAACTTGGAATTGTTAAGAATTTTATCAAAACTGTCGCCAAAAGAGATGAAGTTTTCTTGTGTTTGAAACTAATTTACCCGAGACTCAGCGAAAGTAAAATTAAAGAAGGTAAGTTATAATATCACATTCATTTCCCATGATTTTCCATCTTAACAAATTAATTTTTTCCAATCAGGCGTAGTAAATGGTCCAGATATACGAAAGCTGATTAAAAGTGACGCATTCAACAATATTTTGATTGACGCTGAATTGAATGCATGGCAGGCAATCAAAAAAGTAATAGAAGGCTTGTTGGAAAAGCATCGTTCTAACAACTACGATGTTTCTGTCGCAAGGATGTTAAGAGCATTCTCGGAAATTGGTGTCCACATGTCCTTGAAAATCCATTATTTACATCATCATCTGGACTACTTCAGCAAACAATTGGCTACCGGATCTGATGAACAAGGTGAACGCTATCATCAAGTTGCTATGCCATTTGAAATGAGGTAATACTGATTTTTTATTTTTTCAAACTCATTTTAATAAAACAAAAACTTACAAATATAGAGGCAAAAAGTCGCCGAGTGCAATAATTGCGGAAATTTGCTGGTGGAGTAAGCTTGTGTGGCAAGACAAGGATGATCTTGATGATAAAGAATTTTCAGGAGATGCAGAAGGGCCAACAGTGGAGTCACACATTGACATTATGTGTGGTTCAGAAACTGATGATAGCGATGAATGCGATGCCACTAGTCCCGAACAACCACCATCGAAAAAGTCTAGGCAATATTTATTAAAATAAATAAATATAAATAAATAAAATAAAAATAAAAAATTATAAAAATGTTTACTTAATTTTTTTAGTAGTTTATGGCCAGAAATCTGGAGTTATTGGGGAAAATTTATAAAAAAGGCGATAAATGACACTTTTTTGAATAAAAACAAATATCAATATTCTTGTCAAAATGGGATACCTTCACTTAATTTTAAATAAAAGCAGAACGCGTTAATCGATTTCTATGATCTATGTCGCATTTTGTTTAAAGGTTATGTGACTTTACATGAAATTAATAACACTTGGTCCTTTTTTCCGTTTTCGATTTTTTATGAATTAAAAAAAAAAAAAATTTAAATTTTTAGGCAAAAAAAATATTTTTTTTTCTCCACAAATTTATTTTTACCGGCAAAAACGTTATATGAACGGATTAAAGAAATTGTAATTATAAATTTTTTTGAGTTTGTTTTAGCAAAATCGGACAAGTGGTTCTCGAGTTATGTTAAACTACGTTTTTGCCAAAATGTTACAACTAAGCGAAAAAACATCAAGATAAGGAAAAAATTTAAAAGGTCATAAAAAAAAACTGACACACGAACGCCAAACCCTTTGAGGGTTTTACTATACTGACCTAGTACCATCACCCTGACTTGGAATTTCTCACCCCCCAGACAATAATCCCAAAAATGTTCCATAGTGTTATAATTTGATTTAAAATTTTTAAATATCAGTTCCATACTGCAAAATAATAGCCTGTTCCTCGATCTCGAACGAAAAACTAGTCGAACGATAGCAAGTCACTCGAATTCGAATCAATTTTGGTTTCTCTATTTCGAAAGCCTTCGATCGACTTGACTTATGTGTGTCAGTTTTTGTTTCTTACGCATTTACAAATCACAGAAATGCCAGATCATATATTTTGAGCATTTGTTACAATTTTCTTTAAAAGTAGCAAAAATACTGCTAAGCTGCTTAAAGACAAAAACAACCCTGTTTAACAGTGATCCGCTGTATATGACAAATGAAATAAAAAAAATAACAATAAAGAAATCAATTTTTATTTGAGAATGTGTTTATTTGCAAAATTTTTGTTATCGATTGGTTGTGAGTGAGATTGTTAATCGGAAAGCCTTTCTGTTGCCTGTTGCTGTTGTCTTTTCCTCCTCTGCAGAAAATTTCCTTGCTCCGAACGCCAGAGTCCCTCTGGCAAAACTTGGCCTTTTTCAATATAAAATACATGCGTCTTCGGCTGGTCCATTGTTGATTTTTTTTAACTAAAATTTAAAATTCTTAATAAACTATAAAAAATTGTATATTTTGTACTTACCTTTTGTTATCCATTGCTTTTTTTTACTTCATTTTGCTTTTAAAAATATCAAATATATATTTACTCGAGAAAAAAATAGCAAGTGACTGATTTTGACATTTGCGTTCGAGCTGTTCGAAATAGAGAAACCAAATTTTGTATGAAAACAGTTACGTTTTCGTTCGACTTGTCGATCGAGTGATCGTTCGCATATAAATAGAGTTAGTGAAACCCAAATCAGTTTTCTTTCGACTAGAAAGCGAACGAACGTGTTCTTTCGAAATAGAGGAACAGGCTATAAGACTTTTAGTCTTGTGTATGGAACAATACAAATAAATTAATAAGTAAAATAAATAAATAAATAAAATAAATGAATAAATAAATAAATAAATAAATAAATAAATAAATTAAAAAATAAATAAATAAATTTTATATTAAATATTGGTAGCATTGGCATTCACATCTGGTTTTTATTTATAAAAATTAATAGAAATGAGAACAAGTAATTACACTCATAATAATCGATAGGTAAAATACACAGAAACAGTGTATTTATTTTTCCAAAGATTTGGTTATTTTGACATTACGAAAAATTTTGTAAAATATACAAGCGACATCGCAAATAGTAGCAAATTTTTATTTCTATATTTTACGAAATTTCATAAAAATACTAAACATATTTATAAAAATATAAATATTTGTTAAAATGCAAAATAATTTTGTGCAAAAACAAAACGAAATTTCTAAACTTAAGAAAGTTATTACCATCAACTGAGTACGAAAACTTTGTGGTGTTACAATTTTATACTAAAAATAATTTACGAAATCATCGTATTATTTACAAAATTATGAAATTTGTAATATACGAAAGTTTTGTAATATTTATATATGTTGAGCAGGGTAACTTCCCAAGAATGATGATTTGGGTGAGTATAGAGAACGCAAGTTGTTGGGAATTGAGAGGGCAGAATGGCTTAATAGATTTTCTATGGGAGGCCAGATTGATTTAATGGCTTTTCTATGGGAGACCAGAATGGCTTAATGGCTTTTCTATGGGAGACCAGAATGGCTTAATGGCTTTTCCAAGGGAGGCCAGAATGATTTAATTACTTTTCTATGAGAGGCCAGAATGATTTTATTACTTTTCTATGATAGATCAGAATGGTTTAAGGGCTTTTGTATTTTTGTGTGTGTTTTGCTAGAAGGTGTGATGTGATGTCGGTTGTATGCTCATAATGTAAAAGGTTGGTTGGTTATACAAAAATTTTCTTGTGTGTGTTTTCCTAGAAGGTGTAATGTGACGAGTTTTTTGAATTTATTTGTGTACTGTGGCCGTCGGTTGTATGCTCATAATGTAAAAGGTTGGTTGGTAGGTAATACAAAAATTGTCTTGTGTGTGTTTGGGTAGAAGATGTGATGTTACGAGGATCTTTTTGAATTTATATAGTGTACTGTGGTCGTGGGTTAATTCTTTTTATCTCTTGTATTTATTTTTTATTCTTTGGTGGTATATACATTCTACATGTGGTTGTTTTTTTTCAAGTATGTCATAAATTAAATATTAATATGAGATTTGTTTTGGACTGCACAATTTTTAGGATCACGTGAAAGTCATTGATCTACATATTTTTTATTGTATTAAGAGGAAATTTGTATTTTTTCTTTCTTGTATTTATGTTCTATTTTTGGTTTTATTTTTTGTTTTTTTTTTGTGTATGGTATATACATTCTACATATAAATGTACGACTAGGTCATAAATTAATTATTTATTAATATGACATTATCATTAATCTACAAATTTTTAGTTTTAATGAAATTCGAATCTGTTTGTTTCTTGTTCGGTTTTGTTTCTTGTAATAAAGAAGTAATTAGAATCTGTTAGTGTTTTGTTTGTTTGTTTAGTTGTGTATAATAAAAAACAATACTACAAATTAAAATCTCATTAAATATTTCTTATAAATTTGAATACGTATAATATAATAATTTCTGTTAATTTTTTTATTTAATTAAAAATTTAGATGTTTATGATAGAGATTTATAAGATCGTTGACTGAATTTTCTCTAAATTTATAGATGATGCAACTACATGCATCAGGTCCTTCAGTACATCTATCGTCTATATACAATTCTCAAAATGCTCTTCATGCGCTGAAATAACAATTTGTTTTATTCTCATATAATTCGAAATAAGCAGCATTCTTTAAAAAGAAGTGTAAATCTTCTAGACACATAAACTCCTACCGCATTGACATCTTAATCATCTGAGTCGTTCTTTCTGTCAGAATCTAGAAATTATTATTTCTTGTTTGATTGATAGAGTGAATATTTAAACTATTTGACAATACTATGAAAATAAAGTGATCAATTTATTGTAGTATCTTTAGAATACATTTCACAATATTTAGAAATAGAGAGTGAAGAATTAATCCGTCCTTAAAAAAAATAAACGTATTGTTGGGTTTTGTTTCTTGTTTGGTTTTGTTTCTTGTAACTATAATGTAACAATAATGTAATAATTGCTTTTTTGTTGTGTTTGCATCTTAAATATAGAGCAATTCCATATGAAAGCGATCACCTTTTGGACGACCCCTCTCCGATTTCAAAATAAATAGTCTCAATCGATTGCCCAGCAAAAAATAATGTACCTACATATTTTTTTTTTTTTTATAGTGACTGGTTTAGTGGTGGTGTACACCACTGTCATGTGACAAAATTGAAGAATTCTTCATAAGGGACCTAATTGAAAGTTGTTAAAAAAAAAACTACTAAAGCGATCGCATCGAGTGATAGCTCGTTGGAAAGGTATTGAATCAGGCTTTAATTGAAAAATAAAATTTTTCTCAGAAATTTACCTTTTTTCCCATGAAAATTAAATTTTCCCATGAAAATTAAATTTTCCGATTTTCCACAGAAGCTCCTAAATTTTCCGGCTAATTTTATTTTTTTTGGATTCCTCATAATTTTTGCTTTAAGAATCAGCAATAAAAAATGGGCCCCGACTCCTTGTTTGGACAGGAGAAGAGCATTTAAGAGACCACCTTGTTCTCATTGTTTTTATATTTTTTATAATTGAATTATTTTTAATTATTTAACATTATTTTATTTTATTATTAAAAATACATTTTAAAAATTATTTTACAGTTAAAAATACATTTATGAAGAAAAAATCTTTCTTATTTTGCTGCTTATACTTAATTACAATATTTATTAAAAATTTCAATTGTCTTGGCATCATTATAAAATTAAAGTAACTTTAAATTTAGCACGTCGGCAGACGAAGAGTACCGCTTTACATTAATTGACATATCAGAAATATTTGGTATGAAGCAATGAAACTTTTGCGTTCCAGTTATAGTTTTGACATTATTATATCTGTTTTGAAGTCGTCGCTCCATGGCATCGTGTTCTATTTGAGTGCATAAAACTGTGTTAATGGCAATTTCCTTGCTTTGAATCCACGAAAACAAATGTTGTACATTTAAGATCTGGTCAGTATATGGCCTTTGCTAACTTGCCTTAGTCGCCATACGTTTTAGGGTTCCCCCTAACGCATCGCATGGGCCCTTACCGTGAGACGTCGCAAAAAAGTGCCACTCGACCTTGCAGTTTTGTTCTTCTTCAATTATGCAAAGATTGTAAAAATTTTTTTTATTCTTGTACTGAGAAGCCGCGCCGTCTGAGAAAAACGTTACTTTGTCGATTGCATCGAATTTTGATCTTAAGAATTCAAACAGTTTCATTTAAAATAAATAAACGGACACATAATTATGAGCTAAACTCTCCGCGACAACAACAAGGCTTACGGTCTGTAGTTCGTTATCTTCGTTTTTGAAATAAATGCAAAAAGGATGCACCGTGCACTGGTCGTTTGCCCAGTGATAAGCCTGAATTTCATCCTGAACGAGAAAAGTGTAATTCTCGGCAAAGTCGCTTATCACAATGAATTCATTTTGGGCTAATTTCTCCTTACTTTCCTTTAGAAATTTCGATTGCATCTCAGATATGAAATGGTGCGCCTTCAGTTCATTCAACTTGAATCCGAATTCCTCGATCAATTCCGGAATCTGCTTTACCACGGTCTCAAGGGAACATCTGCCGCTGCTAATTATCCACTGTTTGAAATGCACCTCCTGAATTAACAGCTGTTCAAACTTTTCCGCCAAATATTGCTCTAGCTCGTCAATCTTCGGACAATTGTCGTATTTGGACAGATGACAATTTTCCGTGGGGTATGTGCACAACGACTTCGACAGGAGGTCCCTATATGTTTCAATTTCACCGTGAAATACTTTCAATTTCTTGCATGGAAAGAACATTAATTTGATGTTTTGATGAAACATGCAAACGCAGACTGAATGCGTTCCGTGCCTGTCTAATGCCAGCATGCATTCTTTTGGTCGTAGGATGGCAAACTTAGAAAATCCCACTTTTTCTGCTGGGTATTTCTCTTTGAACTGATGGTATGCTTCGGATAGATTACATAATAATAATCTGCGCTGCTTGTGTACTTTTTCTCCATCTTCACGTGTGATAACATAGTCACGTGTACCTGGGCAGGCGCGGCTGTTGTCATCATTGCAGTAAAAATCTTGAATCAATTTCACCGTTGCTTCGCTGAGGGTCCTTGAGCCAAATTTCTTGGTGGGAGTCGCCAATATGCCCTTCTGTCGAACTAATTCTTTGCTTCTTCTCGCGATGTAAAAAGATGTTTGAAACTGTTCAGAAATCTTGCGTATAGACCATGATTGAGGCAGCACAGATAAAATGAGATATTTCTCCGGAAAAGTGGTCGCTAAATTGAATTTTCTTTTCAACTGCTCAATCTTTTGTTTGCCGTCATCAACGTCATCTGCTTGACTGCATTCGTTATCAGAGCCTTCATCAAATATTGTCGCGATTGCACTCATAACCTTGCCTTTTTTATCTTTCGTGTATTTTTCACTTCGCAACTTTCTTTTTCTAATAGGCGTTTCACCTAAAGTGGTAATAGCCTCATTCAAAGGACTCAAAGACATATTGACCATCGGAATGTCTGCCTCACTATCAGATGAAACATTTTGTTCAATTGTCATTTCACTCTCGGATTGTGGTTGCATTTGTTTCAATGCATTTGCTTGTTGAGACAAATCGATTTTACACTTGGGGCAAATGAATTGTGCTTCTTCACCGTATTGTATATTTAATTCATTCATGTATCGCTTCGAAACACCAGTTAATTTTAAAACTTTTATCTTTTTCGAACGATGTCCACTCTTGTTAAACGGATTGCAGCAAAATTTATTCATTTTACTTTAAATTGTCTTTACAGCTTTACTCTTTACTTTACAAAAAAAAAACACTTTAACACTTTCACGTTTAGTATTCAACTGAAATTTGACTCAGAGTGTGTGTGAAGTATTTATATTTATTTTTTGGTAAAAAATAGGTAAAAAAAAATAAGCGATATTTGCTTTTCTTTAATAGGAAAATTTGCGTGAACTACTGGTCATAAAATGTTTTTTTAAGAGGGACTTAATTGGTTACTGCCAATAAGCCGACCACAGGTCATAAAATGTTTTGTAAATTTTTTAAATTACCAGGTAATAAATATTTCGCCATATTTATGGAAAATCCGTGTTTTATGACTTGTTTCTGCACGTGTCATTTTAGGCGAAATATTTATTACCTGGTAATTAAAAAATTTACAAAACATTTTATGACCTGTAGCCTCAGTCGGGTTTGGTGTGCCATTACATGCCACTGCTGCTATTATCCATGGATTTATGGCCGATCTTCTGAAGGCAGGCAGACCATATTCACTACACACTCAACTTGGGGCTCTTAAAAAAAATTGATTTTTTCTTCATAAATGTATTTTTAACTGTAAAATAATTTTTAAAATGTATTTTTAATAATAAAATAAAATAATGTTAAATAATTAAAAATAATTCAATTAGAAAAAATATAAAAACAATGAGAACAAGGTGGTCTCTTAAATGCTCTTCTCCTGTCCAAACAAGGAGTCGGGGCCCATTTTTTTATTGCTGATTCTTAAAGCAAAAATTATGAGGAATCCAAAAAAAATGAAATTAGCCGGAAAAATTTAGGAGCTTCTGTGGAAAATCGGAAAATTTAATTTTCATGGGGAAAAAGGTAAATTTCTGAGAAAAATTAGGAAAATTTTATTTTTCAATTAAAGCCTGATTCAATACCTTTCCAACGAGCTATCATATCACTCGTTGCGATCGCTTTAGTAGTAGGGCATAAAAACACACGCGTGACCAAACGATGACACCCACCCTCCTCTGCCACTAGCGTATGAGACACAGGCAGCGAGTCAAATAATAAAGATTTAAAATCATGGTTGGACGAAGATCCCATCAGAAAATTAAGTTCAGTATCTTTTACTTCATCATATAAGTAGATTGTTTTATCCGGTTTATCGTGTTTGTTGAATTTCTTCTGTCTTTAAAATAAATTTTAAATAAAAAAAATATCTCTTACTTCATCATCCGGTTTTTCCTGTTTGTGGAACTGTTTAAAAATATTTTGTTAAAACAAATTTTTATGTTTGAAATTAATTTTTAATAAAAAAAAAAAAAAAAACTGACTCAAAATGTTTTTCTGCGTGATATGCCAAGCTGCTTTCAATACCAAACATAACATGCTTCAACATAAAAATAAACATTGTGTTGAGTGCGGAACGTTTTTCCTTAAGCGGTCCACAATGAAGGAGCACGAAAGGACCCATGCAACCACTTCATCGAAATTTTGCGTTCCTTGCAATGAAGCAGTTAGTAGCTTAAACTATAGCCAACACTTGCGATCACTACAACATTGCAGCAATCGTAGGATGAAGACAATTTACCCTAGACTCACTGTAAGAAGCAGTGATTATAGTGAAAGACTAGCAATTTATATGCTAGTAAATGAAAAGGGTGAAATTCTTAATCCCGAGGAATTTTTCAAAAAAAAGAATCCATTTTAATAGAACTGCTAAAGGATTGTCAAGCTAAACACATATCCTTTCAATTTAATATGGAGCTTGTATGTGAGCTCTAATGACTCACTCAACAAAAATGGCAATGGTCACTTTAAGCGATGACTTGCAGAATATTTATGATTCGCAAACTGATGAAATTAGAAATAAAATGTCTGAATTCCAAGAAAGGGATAGTGGGTGGTCTCTGGTTAACATAAAATTTTTAGATATTAATGTGAATGAAGTTAATATTATAAGAGGATCACAATATATACCTTTACCAAAGGAATTAGTCAGAAAGCGAGCATTTATAAATATCCAAAATGATGATGTCTACTGCTTCAAATGGTGTTTAATCCTGCCAACATAATAATTGTAAACGATTTGCAATTAAACTTTGCTAACCTCACGTTTCCATTAAATCTAAAAAGCTTAAAAGACTTTGAAAGAAAAAATGTAGATAAAAGTGTAAACGTCTTCGGATATGAATAGAAAAATATAGTCGGACCCTATTATCTTACGAAGGAGGACAAGAAAAATCATATAAACCTCCTTTTTCTCATAGAGGAAGAAAGGTCGCATTACATCGTTATAAGTGATATTTCAAGGTTATTAGCAAAAATAAATGTAAAACTTTACAAAAAAGAAATATTTCAAATTTGTTTTTTTTGTTCTTTTTTATTAAATAAAGGTTTATTCGAAACAGTTTGACTGGACACAATGGAAAAATATTTGTATGTAATGCATGCCTTACTTACAAATATAGTTAACGAGGTTTATCACTTCATAAACAAACTTGCAATAAAGTTTGCACAAGGATGCCAGAAGGAGCTGATGCTGTTTTAAATTATTCGAATGCTCATAAGGAACTAGATGTTCCGATTACAGTTTATGCGGACTTTGAATCGATTTTAAGTAGCATAAGTGAAGAGGTTAGTACTAAAACTACAAAAATACAACAACATATTCCATGTGATTTTAGTTACTTTATAAAATGTAGCTTTAATGATAATTTAGACAACTTTTTAATTTATTTTGGTGAAGATGCACTCAATGTTTTTGTTAAAGATTTAGTTGACTTAAAAGACATTTATAAAAATTATATTTACAAAGAAATTGAAATAATAATGACTGTTGGTGATATAATTTTTCATAATTCATCTAATATTTGTCATATATGTGAAAAGGTGATATATTTATGCAAAGTCAAAGATCACTGTCATTTTTAAAATATAGAAAACCTAAATTTATTCCAGTATGTTTTCACAAGTTTTCAAAACTTTAGAAAAATTTGCAAATCCATATATAAGATAGATCCAAATCATTATTATACCGCCCCAGGTATTTCTTGGAAAGCAATGCTTAAGACGACAAAGAAGGAATTAGAATTATTCACAGATATGTTGAAGATATGCATCTGTTTATATAAAAGGGAATAAGGGGTGGTCTCGTACAATGTTCACAGAGACATGCCAAAGCGAGTTATACATATTTAGATGATTCTGATAGTATGTAGTAAACCATCTGAATATAAACTGCATAATGATTTTCCTTTTGCTCCCGAAATTAAAGTAGTTAGAAATGCTAAAAACTTGTTGAAGATTTGACTAATAAAACAAAATATCAGATTCATTATCGAAACCTTAAACAATGCCTTACAAATGATTTAATTTGTACAAAATATCACAGGAGAATAAAATTCAAATTTGAATCGATTTTAAGTAGCATAAGTGAAGAGGTTAGTACTAAAACTACAAAAATACAACAACATATTCCATGTGATTTTAGTTACTTTATAAAATGTAGCTTTAATGATAATTTAGACAACTTTTTAATTTATTTTGGTGAAGATGCACTCAATGTTTTTGTTAAAGATTTAGTTGACTTAAAAGACATTTATAAAAATTATATTTACAAAGAAATTGAAATAATAATGACTGTTGGTGATATAATTTTTCATAATTCATCTAATATTTGTCATATATGTGAAAAGGTGATATATTTATGCAAAGTCAAAGATCACTGTCATTTTTAAAATATAGAAAACCTAAATTTATTCCAGTATGTTTTCACAAGTTTTCAAAACTTTAGAAAAATTTGCAAATCCATATATAAGATAGATCCAAATCATTATTATACCGCCCCAGGTATTTCTTGGAAAGCAATGCTTAAGACGACAAAGAAGGAATTAGAATTATTCACAGATATGTTGAAGATATGCATCTGTTTATATAAAAGGGAATAAGGGGTGGTCTCGTACAATGTTCACAGAGACATGCCAAAGCGAGTTATACATATTTAGATGATTCTGATAGTATGTAGTAAACCATCTGAATATAAACTGCATAATGATTTTCCTTTTGCTCCCGAAATTAAAGTAGTTAGAAATGCTAAAAACTTGTTGAAGATTTGACTAATAAAACAAAATATCAGATTCATTATCGAAACCTTAAACAATGCCTTACAAATGATTTAATTTGTACAAAATATCACAGGAGAATAAAATTCAATCAATCACCATGGCTTCAGAAATATATAAACTTAAATACGGTGTGTATAGAGCAGAAGCTTAAAATACATCTGAAAAAGACTTTTTCAAACTTTTAAATAACGCAGTTTATGAAAAAACCAAGGAAAATGTTGAGAAAAGGGTGGATGTTAAAATCACTAGAAATTGGGAGAGCGAACATAGAAATCGTAGAGGTGCAAGATATTTTGTTTCTCGCCCCAATTTTAAAAGCATTTCAAAGTTTTCGGAAGACTTATTTGCAGTTCAGATGGGTAAAGTTGATATATTATACGACAAGTCCATATACATAGGTTTTGCCGTCCTTGAATTATCTAAATGAAAAATGTATGATTTTCATTATAGGATAATGAAGTCAAAATATAGTGAAAATATAATTCTCAATTATATGGACACCGATTCGTTTATATATTCAATAAAAACTGAAGATTTTAAACAAAGATATATTTTATGATTTATTGCCTAATTTGATACCTCAGATTACACTGTTGATAATCCTTATGACATACCGTTAGTGAATAAAAAAGTTTTGGGTAAAATGAAAGATGAAATAATGGCACTATTATGACTGCATTTGTCGGTCTTAGATCGAAAATGTGTTCCATTAAAACTGTTGGCAACAAGGAAATTTAAAAAGCAAAGGGTGTTAAGAAGCCTGCTTTAAATAAATATTGTATGTTTGATTATAAAACTGCCTTATATAATCATATAATCTTAAGCGATAATATGTGTTTAGATTGCATAATTTTTTTAAGTTATAAGGATGAAAAACGAATAATTATGAACAATCAAGTTTAAACAGTCACTAGGGGGTGAATATGATGAGGATAATAAAACCCCTGTCAATGAATGTCTAAAATGTAGCAATAGGAATTATATTTTTGATGAAGATGGATATAATACTATTATGGAAGTAAATATTGACTTAGTACAATTCCAGAATGATTCTGAGGATGAAATATTTAATAGAATCAATTATTAGGGAATAAAAAATTGTATTTTAATAGTCTTAAATTAAATGTGATGTATATTTTATAATATAATTTAATAAATTTTTAATAATATAATTTAATAAATTTAAGATAAGTAGAGATTCTTGAAAAAAAAAATAAATATTTTGTATTTTTCTCTTAAAATTTTTTGATTATTAAGAAAAATAAAACACTGGTATTTTAGTTTTCTATTTTAAGAATACATATTTTTATTTATAATTTTAAGACATTGTTTTTAAGTGTGTATTTTCTAAATATTTAATAAAGATAATAAAAATGGAAAATTGCCTTCATTTATTTTAAAGTTAAAAAATTTTTGTAGTAAAAGAGCATTTTTCAGTGCACATGTTACATGTTTGTGGGAACTACAACGAGCTCTCTTAAATTACAGCAGTTGATATTTTTAATATTGAAAACGTTTTTCCGCAGCATATTCTCCAACCACTTTTTCTTTTCCAAACCCTTGACAAAAATTAAACAACCCTCTGTGTTTGGTTTGAGAAATTTGCACACAGACTTGAAGGTGTAAAGTAATCCATCGGCCCCTATGGCTATACATTATTTTACCCATTATTTGGTAATGTGTGGTTTTGCTGGGTAGTTGAAACTCCTATGTGTCTAGTGCGATCGATTTCAATGCCATTTAGCTCAACGAATTTCATCAAATAGATGAGCAACAAAATCATTTTTCAATCTGAAATTAGCAGAATATGATACCACTTGTTTTCTATCGCCACTTTCTTCTACTAAACCTTCAATGTAAATAAAACTTTCGCTTAGCAAAACATCCAAATCCTGATTTTGTATTGAGATTTTTATTTCATCGTTATTTTTAAATGAGTGCAAGTATGGAGTATAGGTGAGATAATCTTTTTTTATAATGCTTTCATCCGATAAGGCTTTATCCAAAACATTAATTATTGATCTCATTCTCTTTGATGTTGCTTTTTTAATTGGAAATTCAATGATTTGAGAAAATTTCTATTTGATTCTGTTAAATTGTTGGCTGAATGTGAAGATGAGAACAGCGAGGACGCTAACTTTGGTTTGACTAATGGCAATAATATGGATTTTGGCGATGACAATGTTGAATAAGGAATGCTATTTGAGAGAATTTCTTTGTTATAAATAATCATTATTTCCTTGGCCTTAAATGCAATCGAAAAGTAATTTCTTCTCCTCGAAAATTAATTAAATCGCCGTCTTGATCAACTATCCGTAATTTTAGTGAATTTCTTTAGAATTCACTGGCAAATAGGTGAGATTTTATCCATTTTATAGCCAGGTGGAAGATTTATTGCAAATTCGTGTAATGTATGTGCATGAGAATTGTTTGTATATGTGTTTACTACAATATTACATTCTATCCGCAAGAGATTTACCTTAAAAATATTTACTGGTAGATCTAAGAAATGAGGGACATTTGGAGAGAGGACATTCTTATTGAAACTAAACAATTTTTCTATCGAATTCTTCATGTTAAAGTATATCGAATCTTCGAAACTATACAATTTGACTTGCATTGTATTGTTATTAGCTTCTATAATAATGTTCTTCTTCCCCAATTTACTAAATTTTTTATTAAAGAATTCCTTGCCATTATCAGATTGTAAATTTCTTGGTACACGACCCAAATTGAATATCTTTTCCATTGCTTTGCAAACATCCGATGAACATTTATATTTGAGAGGTGCTGCCTAAGCATATTTTAAAAACGTATGAATGACCGTTAACAGATAACGATAATCCTTGTTATCCGATGAATCATTACCCATTTCAACTAGATCTACTTGCCATGAATCATCAATATCTTTCATTACAACTCTTCGACGCTTAAAATTTTGTTGAGCCTGTTTATGCAACTCTGTTACCAGAATACTCTATGTATTCATTATCGACAACATATTTTAGTTTATTATGTTATCAGTGTTAGACACCATATGTAACACTTCTTCCCTCGGCACCAATTTTAGTAGTAAACTCTGCAAAAGTTTAATTCGTTGACTTGTTGCGTCAAAGTTCTCTGTCAAAGTACGATTTTTTATTATGATTTATATCAGAAATTTTCTTATAGACTACATCATTATTTTTATCTATATTCAAAAGTATGTCTGTCTGCATTTAGTTGACTTGTAAGAGTAGAAAGTCTTTGTGACTGCGTCGTTTTCTTCCACAGGGCTCGCAACATTTTTAATTCTTTTGTTTTGGATATTAAAGTTCTTATCGCTATCCAAAATGGGGCCAAATATTTTCGACTCATTCGTTCTTATTATGTTATTATAGTTCAGCTTAGAATTGTAATAGTGTCCGGACTTGCCGAAAGACATTTTCAATATATATCCTAAACTCCAATTATAATATTATATCAGCTTCCTGCAGTTCTTCGATAATAGAAACAATTTTATTGTTTTGATTGTTATGACCAGCAGCTTGAGAGGCGATTAATAATCTGAGGCGGTCAACTAACTCATTCGGATCATTCAAATATACATAATTAGGTTTATTAGAATTCAATTTCATTAGACCACTTCCTGTTTTGTCATTTTTAAATAATTTTCTGATAATATTTACATATTTGTAGGCCCTTGTCCTTTTAATTTGTCCGTCCGATTTATAGTCTCTTATGTGAGCATTTGTCTAAATCTTTTTGTAAATCTCCAATTCTGTTTTATCATGGTTTTTTGGTGTTTTATAAATCATTAACTGAACCAAACCAACCAATTTTGATTTCCTAGCATACTTTTATCATCACTCAACTTTATGTAGCTATTCCCAAATTTCCACTCACCATTCGAATCTTTGTGAGGACCATAAAGCGTTTCCAGTTAATTTTTTCGACCTAAATGCGATAAATCGAGTGAGTTTATAATTGTATCGTTAGTAACATAAACTGGGGGTTCAGCTTGATTGTAAATATCATCATTATCATTTGCATCAATAGTTTTGTATATATCACTCGTAAAATCTTTCTTTGAGGTACTTGTCCCCAGTTTCTTTGGTAATTTTCTAAACGATAAACTCGTCTCATTTTCCTTTTCATTTTTGATTTAATTTTTAATTTCTTCTTTTTCTTCTTTTTCATCTTTAGATATTCTCTTTTCTTTAGAAGCGGGTTAGTTATGGGCTTAAATGTTTCTTGTAGTCTTTCATGTGTTCGCTTCATCCATTTTTATGCTTTGAAATTTGAAAACAGACAACCTTTTTTATCTGCTGCTTTGTCTATCTCCTCTATCCCTGCTGCTGTCCCTAATACGGTAGTTAATGATGCTAACATGTTTGATGACAACATACAACCGATGCAAAATACATCTGATTGGACTAATGTGCAGAGGCGTAGACGTAAAAGGGGTCCTGTTGTATTGGGAGTTAACACTTCAGATGAACTAGAAGTTGTCGTCCAAAAGAAATGGATTCATATTTCGTCAAATTAAATTATTGAATATGTGGACAAAATGACTAATATCGGTAAAAAACATATTGAATGCTATAAATTAATAAAAAAGGACGTAGATGTTAATGAGCTAAAACGGGTGTAATGTTGTGCGTTTGGGTTATTATCTAAGATCAGCAACCAAGTGCTAATGATCTTTCAGTACGCTGATTTTCTTTAAAAGAAAAGCGTAAAGTCACTAAATGTTCAAATGAAACGCTGAGATGTACGAGTTAGTTGTAATCTAATTTATTTTAAATAATGTGTGAGTTTATATACCCTTTCTTATTCCGGTTCTTAACTATTCTAATTCTTAGTCTATCCTACTTTTACTTAGTTATACAGTTATGCTACAATCCTATTGGTTGTAGCATATTGAGTTCATATCAGTACGATTGAGTGTATTGTGCATGACACATATGTTTCACATGTGCAATATGATGCTTTACACTCGATCGTACTTTACAATAATGTTTAGGTAGTGGTAGAATGAGTGGATACACTACACCCTCACCCTTAAGAGAAAATTTTAGGGTTAAAGTAATAATTGTAATATTAATAATAATTATGATTAAATATATCAGTTCTGTATTTGTTACTTATTGTTCTAAAAATGCTTTAATTTTAATACTAAAATTTTCTTAATAAAATAAACGTTTTAGCATAGGAATTTACTTATTTTATATTTGGCATGTATGGTTTTAATAAGTTATTATGTATTTCCCTATGTAAACCATCTTGGTTTATTACTGAATTTACCCCTTTTCGTTGTATTATTTCAAATGGTCCCATGTAGGGTGCCATATGTTTTCTTCTATTTTCTACTTTGACTAACACTAAATCTCCTATTTCCAAATTTATTTTTTTATGATATTTATTAGCGTAGTCTAATGTTCGTTTTCTTTAACCATGACCGTCATTTCTTTTGCTTTTTTTAATGCATATTGCAATCTGATACGTAGCTCATGAGCGTAATTGTTGTAGTCATAAAATTTTGTTTTGTCATTTTTTATCGTGTCTGTAGGTAAACATGGTAATTTGCCATAAACAAGCTAATATAGTGAATAACAGGTGTCAACATGTGGTGTCGTATTATAAGCAAATGTAAAATATGAAATCCATTTGTCCCATTCATTGTCATTTACAAATGATAGTAAATATTTATTCAATGTTCTGTGATTTCGTTCAAGTGCATCTATAGTTTGGTGGTGATATGGTGAAGAAAATGTTTGTTTTATATTCATAAGATTACATATGTTAGTCATCAATTCGTTGCTAAATTCTGTTCCTCTGTCGGATTTTAAGATTTTAAAATGACCGTACTTGAGTATGAATTCTTCAACTAGTGTCTTAGCGGTGGTCGCAGCATCCTTCAACGACATTGGATATGCCACTACAAATTTCGTAAGTTCACATTGCATGGTGAGAATATATCTCTTATCGTTTGATATTCTTAATGGGCCGACTGTGTCTATTGACACTACTTCAAATGCGTTACATGGAGTGTCAGTTGTTGTTAATGGTTCTTTAGTATGTTTTGTTTGTTTATTTCTTGCGCACTTATCGCAGTTTGATATGAATTTCTTAACCATTTGGCTCATATTTTTCCAAATGTATCTTTGTTTTAATTTACTGATTGTTTTTCTTACACCTAGGTGTCCTCCGTGAGTTGAATTGTGGAATTCGTCTATCAGTTTATATTTAGTTATTATATCATCTATTTGTTGTGGAGCGTTATATATAATTATCTTCAATTTTCATATGCTTTTTTAAACTCATTATTATTATTTGTTGTATGCTTCCTCAAATTCGAATCTTGATTCGTTGATTTATCGCAACACCGTACATATACATTATTATTTTAATATTTATTTTTGTATTTTTAACGCTTTTATCTATATTAAATTTAAATTTCATCATATTCTTAACATCATTTATGGATATGCATTCCCATATTCTTAATTTTTCGATTGTTTCTTCTTGGTTTATGTTTTCAATTTCATCTTCTTGTGTTATTTTATTTGATTTGCTCCTTGTTATAACTAGTGCTCGTTCTGCCTTTTCATCTTCCTCTGATGGCAACATTTGTTTCAAAATATCTGAATCTATTTAAATTCTTGATAGTGCGTCTGCATTTGTGTTCATTTTTCCTTTTTTGTATATTATTTCAAAATCGTAATCACATAAATCTAATCTTATTCTTGTCATTTTTGATGATGGGTTTTTATGTGAGAATAAAGATGCTAGTGGTCTATGATCTGTAACGACTAAAAATTTTCTGCCATATAGATACGGTCTGAAAAAATTTATTCCCCAGTGTATTGTTTGGAGTTATTTTTCTATTACGGGTTTGTTAAGATCATGCTTATGCAGGGATTTGCTTGCGTATGATATGGGCAAATCTTAGCCAATCTCACCTTGTGACAAGATAGCTCCTAAGGCAAAATTTGATGCGTCTGTTGTCAGAATGAATGGTTTTTCAAAATTGAATAAGTTTCTCTTTCAATGTTTCAAATGCTTCTTGACAATTTGTATCCCATTTAAACTTTAAGGCTATGGGCAATATCAGCAAAATTTTGTATGAATCTCCTGTAGTAGTTACAAAATGCTACGAAACGTCTTACATCGTCTACGTTTTTTGGTACCGGATATTCTTTAATATATTTATGCTTTGCGGGGTCGGTTTTAACACCATCACGTGTAATTAAATGACTTCTGCGCATAGAAAGTTACATTTTTCAGCATTCAACTTTAAATTATACTTCTTCAATCTTTCAAAAACGCGAACTAAATTCTCATTATGATGTTTTAAGCTGCAACCGTAAATAATTATGTCGTCTACATACAAAAATGCATCAGATTCCAAACCTGCTAATGCTATTGTTAACATCCTCTGGAAACTGTTGGAGGAAATTTTTAATCCAAATGGTAGCCTCTTAAACTGATAATGTCCATTTTATGTGGAAAATGCTGTAAGTGGTCGGGAGTCTTCATGGAGTTCTATCTGATGAAATGAACTAGTCATGTCTAACGTAGAAAACCATTTTGCACGTCCAAGTTTGTCAAGTATGTGCTCTAGCCGTGTTAGTGGAAACTTGTCATTTACAATTTTATCGTTCAGCTTTCTAAAATCGACTACTAGCCTCTATTTCTTTTTGTCTGCAACGTTTTTCTTTGGCACTAGTAATAAAGGTGCATTATTTGGGCTTTTCGAATTTTCTATGATGTCATCTTTTAGCATTTGTTCTACTTAATCTGTTACAATATTCGCATGAGCATGATGTAGTCTATAGTTTTTTATGAAGACTGGTGTGTTGTCGGATGTTTCTATTCGTTGAGTACACAAATTATTTGTCGATAGAGGTTCATCTTCCAAATGAAAAATTTCTTGATATTCTTTAAAAATGTCATTTAGAGCTGCTTTTGCTTGATGATTGTTACAAGTTATTTTTATTTTTTCTTTGAGAGTTCTAAAACGTACGTCATCATATCGTGTTGTTTGTTTATGTTGGTATTTTAATATATCATAGTTCTCAAGTGGCTCTGTGTCCAAATTTATATTATTTAAAATTACTTCGTTGTTGTTTGTGTTTAGAATTTTTATATGTGACATTCCGTTTTTAGGTACTATTGCATTACTTATAAAAACGCCTTGTGATATTTCTTTGTTTATAATTAATGTGTCGGCGTCAAGTTCCAATTTCACAGGGTGTATTATTTCAGTTCTTGCTGGTACTCTTACCATAAGCGTGTGGAGTGGTTTAGAATGCATTGGCAATGTTATTGTGTGTTCTTCATCATTCAGTGTTAATGTGTATTTTACATAGGAATCTTCTCAAAAAATCTCTACCGATTATTCCATCTGTTTCAATCGGAAATTTTTCGTTGACCAATTGGAGTTTTTTTATGTACGTATTGTTTCCTATTAGTAGTTTTAAATTTATGGTTCCCATAGAGTAAATTTCTTCTTCTAAAATACCCGTTAGCTTGCATCTTTCTCCTGGATAATATTCTTCATTTACTAATTGTTTTGTTACTTTGCATAGTGAAATGTCTGCGCCTGTATCTACTAAAAATGTCATATTTTGGCCGTTGTGTTTGAGTACTGTATAATTTGTATTGTAGCTTGATATTTTATATACTTTTATTTTTGGCTGTCTGGAATATGGGTTTATTCCGAGCCTTGGTAGTTCCCCTGGTCTTGTATCATGCGGACATGTTGCGAAGAGTTTCTGTAGTTGCCTCTGTAGTTATTGTTATTTCTATTGTTAAAATTATTGTTTCTGGAATTTTGGTTGTAATCGTTGTTGTTATTATTGTTTCGGTTAAAGTTGTTATTATTTCTGTTAAAGTTGTTGTTATTTCTATTAAAGTTGTTACTATTTCTGTTGAAATTTCTGTTATTCTGTGTGTTAAAATTTCTATTGTTGTAGAAATTCGGGTTCCGATGTTGCTGTGCTCCATAGTGCATTACTTGAAATCTATTCATTTGTTCCAATTCACATCCCAAATTGATTGCTTCAATCAGTGTTTTAGGTTGGGAAGCGAATACTGTTTGTTTCAACTGGTCATTCAATCCATTTTTGAAAATGTTTAAGGCATAGGGTTCATTAATTTTTTCTATTACCTTCTTTTCCTCATTGCTAGCACTTGTACCTAATTATTGTATTTGTAATTTATTGAGTTCAGCAATTTCGTCTAATAGTCTGTCTTTAAAAGTTCCTACCGCAAGATTGCATTGGTTAAAATTCGCTAGGTTCGAATGTATTTGAGATATCGTTTTATTTGATTTGAATTTTTCTTTTAGCAGTGTTGATAAGTTTGCAAAGTCTGTTGGTTCTGAACACCTTCCTATTATTGTCTTAACCTTTGGGGAAAATTTTATGTGGAAAACTACTTCTATTAATTGTCGTTTACCATCTGCAGATAAAGAATTATAAAGTAACTCTACTATTTTTAAAAAACTATCAATTTCCTTGTGACTTCCTGTAAAGTTAGGAATTATCTTCATAGCTGTTTCCATGTTAAAATCTGCCATTTTCTTGCTATTATCTATTTCTATCAATTGTGTCACTAATAAATCTTTGGCTTTTCCGTATAATTCTATTGTCTCTGCTCTTAATTTTGTATTTATACTATTGTCATCTAAACTAATATTGTCAATATTTTCTTTTTCCAAATCTTTAAGTTTTGCTATAATTGTGTCCCTTGTATATTTTCTATTAGAAGATTTTCTTATATTTTTTATAGTTTTATTAAATAGTTCCTTTGCCTGTTCCATTAATAAATATATTCTATGTATATTTGGCTATATGTTTGTATACTATATTATTTGCATTTATTTCTTTTCTTATATAATTTTTTTAAATATTTCTTTACTTTATATACTGCATATCCAAGAATAACAAAAATGACTATTACAAGCATCAAAGTTCCTTTATCTGAATCAAATATATTATTGTTTATGTTGACTTGGTCCTTTGAATCTGTGAACCACATTATTTTTTCTTCTGTCCTTTAGCGAAGCTTTTAGGTTGCCTATTTCCTCATATAGCTTGCTAGCTATATCCCATGGAGGTGGATTTAGCTCGTCTCTGGTGATGTTTAATATGTAGGCCAACATTTTCTTTAGTTTGGTTAATTTGCCTCCTCTTTTGTTCTTCTGGATTTTGATTCTGTTGGAATCAACACCTACTGCAGCCGTAAATTTTTCTTCTTTGGCTCTAAATTGTCTTTGTAGATATTCCTTTATAGTCAGAGGTTTCGGTCCAATTTTAGTTGGTATATATGTTGGGAATTCTTTTTTCATTCCTTTGGGGACGTATTCTGACATATAGTGTTTTTTATATATATATAGGTTCTTTTGACTAAAAAAAAAAAAATGTTTTTCGTTTTTTTTTTTTTTGTTGGTTTGGCAGAATCGCCATGTAATGTTGTGCGTTTGGGTTATTATCTAAGATCAGCAACCAGGTGCTAATGATCTTTCAATACGCTGATTTTCTTTAAAAGAAAAGCATAAAGTCACTAAATGTTCAAATGAAACGCTGAGATGTACGAGTTAGTTGTAATCTAATTTATTTTAAATAATGTGTGAGTTTATAAACCCTTTCTTATTCCGTTTCTTAACTATTCTAATTCTTAGTCTATCCTACTTTTACTTAGTTTTACAGTTATGCTACAATCCTATTGGTTGTAGCATATTGAGTTCATATTAGTACGATTGAGTGTATTGTGCATGACACATATGTTTCACATGTGCAATATGATGCGTTACACTCGATCGTACTTTACAATAATGTTTAGGTAGTGGTAGAATGAGTGGATACACTACACGGGTCAACTTTAAACTTGGAATATCCCCCTGTTTCTACAATGAAATCATTGAGCCTAAAGCTTGGCCAACTGACATTAAAGTGCGCCCTTTTGTAAATTTTCCAAAGAAAGTCATACCGTTGAAGCAGAATTAGTTTCTGGTAAATCGAGCATTAGATTATATTATCAAAATGTTTCCGGAATGCGTACTAAATCCAAAATAATCTATGATTTTTGATCTCAATTGGAATTTGATGTTATTTTACAGATTCTGAATTTTTCGATCTCAAGCTCTACAACGTTTATCGTAAAGATAGAAATGCATTTCTCACTAATCATACACGGGGACGTGGTGTACTGGTAGCAATTAAACGCAAATATAAATCTTCTTTGCATTCTATTGATGATAAGAATGGACTGTTGGATCAAATTTTTGTACATATTTATGGATTTAATTTTACATTTTGTATTTGTGTGTCTTATATTCCTCCAAATAGTCCAGATGAAATATGTGAGGCACATGTTTCAAATATAATATTAATGGATTCCAATTTGGCAGCAAACTCACGTATCTGTGTTTTGGGAGACTTTAATCTAAAAGACATTTAATGGTCACAAATTGGTGACAGGTATGATTTATTACCAGTTAATGTTAATAAAAATCATGAAATTAATTTCATTGATAGTATGTTAAATTTAAATTTGAATCAAATTAGTAACATTTCAAACAAATTAAACCGTTTTTTGGATTTAATTTTTGTTCCATATAATTGTGAATTTTCCTTGCGCGAATGTTTACTGCCAATTTCTCCATCTAATATTCATCATACTCCTTTAGTGATTGAAATCGATTCCTATAATTTTTTTAAATATTCAGAACATTTAAATTCGGTGAATTTTAATAAGTGTAATTTCGATGTGCTAAATTCTTTGCTCAAAGGTATTGATTGGATGGTGTTATTTTCGTCTCATTCCACAGCATTGTGCTATGGAAATTTTTTAAAAACTTTCTTGGGTATATGTAGAGAAAATATTCCTCTTAAGAGATCTAAACCTTATAAGCTTCCATGGTACACTATGGGTGTTAAAAAGCTTAAGAATTTGCGTAACAAGTTTCATAAACGTTTTCTTGTATCGGGTAGTTTATATGATAACCAAAACTTTATTCATTATAAAAGATAATTTAATTTTTAAATAAATTTCTATTTAAACAATTTATTTTACAATAAGAGCGTGAGATAAAATCAAATCTCAAGTCTTTTTGGTCTTTTGTAACAGCAAAGAAGCAAATTTCTGATATTCCTTCAACCATGTATTATGGTGATAGGATTTCCGAAACGGCTAGCAAACATACTCACAACACGAGTATGTTTGCTCAATTCTTTAGTTCAAATTTTGATTCTTCAACGATCCATGCAGCTAGATACTCAAATTCGTTTGACATGCTAGACATCGGGGCCTTAGAAGTTTCAGAAGATAATGTCTTGAACGAAATAAAGCGGATTAATAATAATTTTAAATCGGACTCCGATGGTTTATGTGCAAATTTTTTAAAAATGTGTGCATCATCTATTTCTATTGCGCTAACTTACATTTTCAATGTGTCGCTTACTGAAGGTAATTTCATTGATAAATGGAAGTCATCTTCAGTCACGCCGGTTTTTAAAAATGGGCGGAAAGATAACGTTACTAGTTATAGGCCGATATGTAAATTACCTTGTGTTTCAAAAGTTTTTGAACATGTGGTTTATGAAAAGTTATTTTTCCTAACTGAGTCTTATATATCAACTCGCCAACATGGATTTTTCTCCGGGTCAACTACGACTAATTTAACGGTTTTTAGTGAGTATTGTATGTCAGCCTTGGAGCAGGTAAACAAGTTGAAGCAGTGTATACTGACTTCTCTAAAGCCTTTGACAAAGTGTCTCATTATATTCTTTGTGCTCAGTTGCAGGCAATGGGTTTTCATTCAAATATTTTAGATTGGTTAAAATCGTATTTATCAAATAGAACTTGTAAAGTGTAGTTGATGGTTTTGAATCTTCGACATACTTACACACATCTGGTATCCCTCAAGGTAGTATTTTGGGCCCGCTTTTATTTAATTTGTTCATTAATGATGTGACAAATTGTTTTTCTAAAGCCAATTTTATTATTTATGCGGATGATTTAAAAAAATTTCATAAAGTATGCTCCATTGCTGATGTTTTGGATATGAAAAATGAATTAAATAATCTCCTTAACTGGTGTGAGCCCAACTGCCTTTATTTAAATTTATCGAAATGCTTTCACGTTTCTTACTCCCGATCTCGAAATCCAATTCGATCAGTTTTTATGTTGGGGAATTATATTTTAGAGAAAACTGACACAATTACTGATTTAGGTGTTGTTTTTGATTCCACCTTGTCATTTATTCCACATATTAATCACATAATACCGAAAGCTTATGCAATGCTTGCGTTCATTAGGAGAAGTTGTTCAGATTTTTCCGATCCCAATACGTTAAGATTGGTATACACTGCATATGTTAGATCGAAATTGGAGTATGCATCTGTAGTATGGAGTCCATATTGTGGAATTCATATCCCTCGTATTGAAAGAGTGCAACGAATATTTATTAAATATGCACTTTCATCGTTTACGTTTGATAACCCTTTACCTTCTTATAGGTCAAAGAGTTTAGTTTTAGGTTTAGAAACGTTAGAAAATCGACGTAGATTTCAATCTGCATTACTTATATATGATATAGTTACTGGAAGAATTGACTGTCCTAAGCTGTCATCGCTGATATCGTTTTATGTGCCACGTAGAATACTTCGCTATAAGCATTATATTTTTAACATTCCTTTTCATCGCACTAACTATGCCCAAAATAGTATTTTAAATCAAGCGTGTAATGATATAAATTCTATTAATGAATCCAAACCATGTTATTGAATTTTGCACTTCGAAAGAAACCTTTAAATTATTACTTTTTGAATTTTTAAATTTGTATTTTTTTAAACTTTAATACATTTTGTATCTAGTCTGTAAGGAAATTTTATATATTCCATTGACTTAATAAACTGAAATAATAATATAATTATATATTGGGCCATATTTAGTTATATATAATTATATATGGCAGCATATAAACCAATCTATCAGGAACCATGCTGCCATATATGACCATATATAATTATGTAAAATATATAATGTTAAATAAACTTTTTTACTCGGGTAAGTAATTATATTTAAAATATATAAATTTTCTTTAAGAAGCAAATATGATATATAATTTTATATATACCTAGATTTTTACAAACTAATTATATCTTATATCAAAAATTTCTAGGGGTTGTCCCGAAATGAGTTAAAATTTGAAAGTTTCTTTAAAAAAAATATCAATATGAAAGATAATAAAAAAACACCCTGGCTGGGATTCGAAACCATTGACATGGAACCACATACTATTAATATAATTATATCATATCAAAAATACTCTAGATATGCAACTATATATAACAATATCTAAAATTTGTTTGCAAATATTGTACCATATAAAATTATATCTTATACCCTATCAAAAAATATTTCTTATGTTGGACCATATATTGAATAATATACAATTGATAATGGACCATATATTCAAATATTAGATAGTATATATATTTGTTTATTTTGTTATTCATTACACAGTACGACAAAAACATGAGAAATGCTAACAGAATATGAAAATAGGCTTAAAATAAAAAAATACGTGTCTCGGCGTTTTGCTGTAGTATAATTTTGAGAAAATCGATTTTTAAGCTTCGAAGGACCGTGGAGGTTCACTTGAAATGTAATACTATTATAAAAAGTTCTATAAAAACAGAATGGGTGAACCGATTTTAGTGCTTGAGCCAGTTTTGAAAAGGGAATTAAATTTGGATTTGTTTTTATTCAATAACCAAAAATGTACGAAATTCATTAAAAATACAATATTGTTGATTTGAAATCCAATAACTAAAGTAGAATCAGCTCTATGAATACTTCTCATCAGCGCCTTAACGTTCTAAGCCACCGACCAACTTGTTTACATTATCACTAATTGCAGTCTCTCACCTTTTTCTCCTTCTCTCCTCTTCCCTATTTTTTTCCATTACAATACGTTCACCTTTCCTTACTTCACGCACTTGTGCTGAAATTTTTGAAAGATTCTATTTATAGAACATAACTTATATTTTAATTTTTGTTATTGTTCTACATTTTGGTGGGGCTGTACCATATTTTATATATGTATTTGTTTGATCTGGAGTTGTTTATAATTGAATTTCACGAGCTAACAGATCGGGTGTCGTCTGTAACATCCACACCAAGTAACTTAACAATATACAGTCTACTAAAAATAAAAATAAATTAACAAAGTGAACCATACTTTATAAATGACAGCTAATGCTGCAATTTTTTTTTGCTTTGACATTACACGTTATTTTTTGGTGGGAAACAGTAGTAAATAAAACGTTTTTAAATTTAAATATAAATAAACAAAATAAAATAACAATAAAATAAAATGAATTGTCCAAATCGAAAACATTTTTGTTTTGTTATATGCACCTACTAAAAATTTTCGTAATATAACTCGTAGCGTTATTACTGGATATGAAGGTTATTTTGTTGTTGCATACGTTCCAAATTTATGGTATGTTCCAGAAGTTGTTTGTGATTATTGTTATCGTGGTTTGGTAGAATGGAAAGGTCATAATTCAAAACATCATTTAAAATACGTTCAACCATTTATTTGGCTACCACGTACAGAACATTCACCTGATGCTTGTTATTTTTGTTTATCATATCCAAAAACAAATGGTTTTAAATTCAATATACGTGAAAAAATTGAATATGCTGATGTTGATTCAATAATTATTGCTATAATACGTTCTGAAGAAAATCCAACGGCTCCTTCTGAAAAAACATTTGAAATAGAAAGTGATATTGATATGCTTTCTGAAGCATCTGTACCAACAACATCTTCTGAATTTGTGTCAACAACAAGTGAATTAGGATACAAAGTACCACATTGTATTACACAAAAAGATTTTAATGACCTGGTTCGTGATTCACGTATGACAAAAGAATTAGTGAGGTTGTTGGTTCATGTTTGAAACAATGTAATTTGGTAGGCAATGACTTCAAAATAACTGCTGGACGTAAACGTGGTCATACTGTTCAATTTGATGAACATTTGGATTTATATGAAGATGAAACAAAAAAAATTGCTTACTGCAATAATGTTTATGAATTGTTGAAAGAAGTGGGACAACGACATATGATGAATTTCATGTAAAAATCGAGATGCATTGAACCCGACCCCCTCAGATATCGATGAAATTTTGTTCATAGCTAAATTTGATCAATACAAACAAACTCTCATTTTTAGAAATTACTGTTTTGCAATTTTTTGGGCGTGGCACAGTGGGAAAGTTTTCGAAAAAACGCGAAAATAGTCGAAAAGAGCTCCATTTAAACTACAATAACTCAGAATCGGCTGAACCGATTTACATGATCTTGGTATCATTAAAAAGATATTTTAACAGGCTTTATGACACGTTTAAAAAAATACACTGTAAAAAATTTATAACAAAAAGAAAATTTTAACTAACGAAAAATCCAAAAAGATCAAGGGTTTTTTTACAGTGTTTTATTTTTTTAGAAAGGTTTATCCTTCACCTATACCATATCAAAAAAATGGGTTCTTTTTTAGTTTTTTTATATAACTTATTAAGTAGTGTTACTTCTAGTAATTGCCCTTGTATTTTATATTTACAGGTAAAATAAATAAACATTGTCCCAGGAAAATTGTGAATATGTTTTAACCCAAATTTTTTAAGTAGTGTCACTTCTAGTAATACGTACCGAAAGTTTTCGAAATAATTCGAATAATGATTACATTTTTTTTAATTTAATTATTTGTAAGAAATTTTGCGCTGCTCAAATTTGGCACAGTCAGAATATCTGCACACATGTACAAAAGTTTCATTTATCGGAATGAATGAATGAAAGCCTTGAGTTCCTCTTATAGTTTGAGCTTCTTTATATCTTGAAAAAAGCTTTTCTTTAACGATGTTGTATTCGTCAGCATCTGCGTAAGAAACTTGTATGGTGGTCTTATATGTTTCTGATGCCCAGTGATAGAGTTGCCTCGTTGTCTGGATTTCATTTTTATTTGCAATACTATAATTTCGAGCACCTCTCTTCAATGTTCCTCCGATTCCATCACATGCAGATTTTCCGTGACTGGTAGCATAAAAGTGCCATTCAGCGTCAATACCAAAAACAGATTTGTGATGGCATAAATTAATGAAGTTATATTTATTTTTATATTGTGCTCCTGCACCATCTGATACGTAAATGATTTTATTAATATTGTTGGTTATATTGGCCTTCACGAACTGTATTATTTTTGAAATATATAGATGAACTGCTATACTATCATGGGTATTGCAATCAGATATTATGGCAAAGCTTTTATGAGTTAATTTATCGTTATTTGAAAATAAACAAACAAAGGGAAAAAACAAATAAATAAAAAATATTAAATATTTTGATGAGTGTGGATGGATGTGTTTACTAATACCAAAATATTAAAATAATTACCTTTGTAATAAATAACGAACGGATGTATTGTAGCCTGATTATTATTCCAATGGTATCCTTGCACGGCATCTTGTACAAGAAATGCATAATTTTCAGCAAAGTCCATTTAAATTAACATTTCTCCTGATAACAGCGCCGTTCTTTTTTTGCTGATAAATTCAGATTGTCGCTTTGCTATGAAATGATGCGGAATCAGAACTTTGATGTGTTCAGTAAAATCGCTAACAAATGATTCTGGGTTGGTGGTTAACGTATCCAGAACACATCTAAACGTTGTATTCCACTTTTTGTATATTATTTCTTCAGTTTGGTTATTTTCAAAATGTTTAAGCATATGCGTTTTCAGATTATTTAAATTTTTGAAGCAGTGACCACACATTGAAACGCAACACTCGCTTTTTTCTATGTCACCATTACAAACAACGAATTTGAGAACATCTTTGTAGTCGGTAAATGTGCATTCTCCTTCAATACAAATTGATTTTAAGCCACTTTTTTCAAACATCAATTTAATATTCTGATGCAATGTGCATACACAGATATTTTGCTGGTTTCCAACTCCAAGTTTCATACAATTTTTTGGCCTTAACATTGTAAATTTTGGTAAACCCACTTTGGCCAAGGTTTTTTTTTTTAAATTCGTAGTAAGTTTCGCGTAGTGAAGATAACATCAGTCTTTGTCGAAGATATATCATCCCCAAAACGATCTTTAATTTCTGCGTGACTCATATTGATTGGTAAGAGAGATAAAAGTTTTTGCTGTTCCAAAAGATTTGAGCTTTTCTCTATTTGATATTTGATGTTTTGCAAAATTTCTTCGTAAATGGCTTTGACGTTTTCAAGTTGCGCTGACAAATTAGACAATGGATCAGCTCCAAGTGAATCTGCTACATTTTCCAAAATTGCAGTGATTTTCTATTTCTGTATGCATTTCGTTTGATATATTTCCTTTTAAGAGGCGACATTTGGTTTGGTAGATGAGGAATAATATGATCATTTATATTTTCAATGAGTTCGTTGCTTTCGATGTTTGTATTACGGCTGGTACAAGTTTGAAGTTCATTCAATTCTTCGCTAATTTCATCGCTGGGCGTTGTTGGTAAATAATTTGAGACTTCATTCTGCTCCACGTTGGATTCATTACGAATGCGCGCTTTTCTCAGTGTATTCCGGCAAGTTTCGCAAATACGGCTACAATGAATGTTGGCGACAGCTGGAAAATATTCAATTATATATACGAAGCGCAACACTTATTAGATATTTTTATGCATCTGTGCTTATTGTTTGAATTCATATTTACTCAAATTTTTAAAATATACGCGTAAAAATTGTAATCGCTTGTACTTTTCGCGTTCGTTGGCACTTGTTGAATGACAAAAATCGATAAGGAACACCTATAAATACTACGTATTTTTCAGTATTTTACTGGCAGGTACTTAGGAATGGGTGCATATTTTAAGGGTGGCTATATACCTGATTAAGCCACCCGTTTTGAAACGTTCCAAAACATGAGCACTCATAAATGTGGATTCAATTTCTGTAAAAAAATCATGCAGGTAGCCAACGGAAAAAACCCAAATAATTAAAAAACTGCACTTTCCTGTTTTCCTTTTAATTGTCCACGAACATTTATGACCGTTTTTTAGTTTGTTACCGCAATCATAAAAATCAAATAACCTTTTGTTTATTACTTTTTTTTTTAATTCTGAGAATCATAAAAAAAGTCATCAATGTTTTTTCCAAAGAATTTTTCAGACAAAAAAAATAATAATAATTTTAATTAATTTTCCTGGGACAAAATAAATAAACATTTATTTTACCTGTAAATATAAAATATAAGGGCAATTACTAGAAGTGACACTACTTAATAAATTATATAAAAAAAACTAAAAAAGAATCCATTTTTATTTTTTGATATGGTATAGGTGAAGGATAAACCTTTCTAAAAAAATAATACACTGTAAAAAAACCCTTGATCTTTTTGGGTTTTTCGTTAGTTAAAATTTTCTTTTTGTTATAAATTTTTTACAGTGTAATTTTTTTGTGTGTGTCATAAAGCCTGTTAAAATATCTTTTTAATGATACCAAGATCATGTAAAACCGTTCAGCCGATTCTGAGTTATTGTAGTTTAAATGGAGCTCTTTTCGACTATTTTCGCGTTTTTTCGAAAACTTTCCCACTGTGCCACGCCCAAAAAATCGCTAAACAGTCATTTCTAAAAATGAGAGTTTGTTTGTATTGATCAAATTTAGCTATAAACAAAATTTCATTGATATCTGAGGTGGTCGGGTTCAAAATTTCAGTTTTATCTGGATTTTTAAATGAAATTCATCATATTTCAAATGAATGGCATCTGTTCATCGATTCGTCTGTGGAAAGCCTAAAAGGAGTGTTATTGCACAATGGAAACAAACTTTCATCAGTGCCAATCGTTTACTCATGAGATAAGTCAGAAAATTATTAAAATATGAAATTAATTCTTGAGTTAATTAATTACAATCAACATAAGTAGATGATTTGTTGTGATCTCAAAGTTGTTGGAATTTTAACTAGTGTAAAAAAGGTTTTTTAAGTCACCAATGTTTTGTATGTGTTTGGGAGGGGCGTAAAAGACATCTACATTATACTAATTATAAATTGGATGTACATGTACAATTCAAACTCGGTCAATTCAGCATCGATCACATTTCTTTGGTAGAGTCCAACAAAGTTATTTTACCGCCATTACATATCAAATTAGGATTAATTAGAAGTTTCATTTTTGCATTGGATTTCATTTGTGCATATCATGAAAGTGAAGCTTTTGCTCTCGTTTCCTTTTTGTTAATAGAGTGACATGATTGTATAACAGTTATGCTCTAGAACATGATATTTTGTGCATAAGTTTAAGTTTTAATTTGTTGGCACGGACATGAAGTTGGTCAAATCCGGCTTCAGCTTGCAAATTTTTTATTGGGGTTGTTCTAAAAGCTCTTAGACTGGCTCTGATGGCAGCGTTTAAAGTATTTTCAATAAATTTAAAAACAGATTTTGTAGCCTTACTGTAGATTACGAGACCGTAGTCAGTTTTTGCTTTCTGTTTGTGAGAAAGGCTTTGACAAAGTTAAACATTTTTGGTCCTATTGACCAATTAGCAAGTTTTTGAAGTACAACATGGATTCCGATTCTTTCAAATTCTTTAATAAAGTCAATTGACAAAATTCATGTATGTTTTTTAGTAGACAGATTTTTACATATTATGTGGTCCAAGTACAATAGAGCATCTACTGTACTAAGGCCTGGTTGGAATCCTACTTGGTGTTGCGGCAGCAGTTTGTGTTTCTTGATATACCACATTAAGCGTCTAGAAACTATTTTCTCTAGCAGTTTTGAGATGCACGGTAGGAGAGATATGGGGCGGGATGAATCTACATACATTATCTATTGGTTTATTAGGCTTGTATATTGCAACTACTAAAGCGTTTTTGAAAAATTGTGGAATTGAACCAGAATCGAAGATTTTGTTAAACAATTTTAGAATACGGGTTTTTAAAGTGACGTGAATATTATTGATCGTTGGTATGATATTTAATCTAGCCCTGGAGATTTGCCTTTGGATGTGCTGAGGCTGTATGTCAATCCTTTCGAATTAAAAGGTTGCTCTAATTCACGGGATTTCGCAGGGCTGGACGTAACTGTTAGAGAAAGAAGTGTTTGTGATTTCGCGTTTTGAATGTCATGAGAAAAGTTGTTATCTTTTGATATATCTGACCAGTATTTCGCAAATGATTTGGATAATTCATTTGCTTCGGTTATTGGTTTGCCGTTCTAATTTTTTTATATAAAATTAGATTTTCCGTAGACATGTTACGACGAAATTGTTTCCATAAACTTAGCTTCTTGTTTCTTAGTTTTTGCAATTCATGTGACCACCAGGGCACTGTTTTATATCTTATTTTTTTAGATGTAAGTGGAATACTTTCATTGGCAGACCTTCTTATGATTCTTCTTATAGCGGCTGCTTCCTTATTTATGTTATCGGAGATATTGTAATGTTTATTATATTCAGAGGTTTTGTATAGGTAAATGTCCCACTTGTCTTTTTTGGTATTAAATTTTGGTAACACGGGTTTTGCGGAATGGTTTTTAATAAGGTATTGTGTAAGTATTTTATAGATCTTGTTGTGAATCTACTAAAAAGTCTTCTAATATTTTAACTTTACTGTTGGAGTTAGGGGAACCCCATATTTTGCTCCAGGCATAAAAGTCGCCAGTTAAGAATATTGAAGTGTTAATATTTGAAATTAAATTATTAAGTTCCAACGTTGATATTGTGTCTTGTGGGGGCAAATATATCGATAGAATCGAAAACCTAATGGTGGTGTTAATTTCCAAGCCGATTGCATTTAGAGAACTGTTTGTGTTTATTAATTTATGTGAATAATTTTTTTTTATTAGTAAGCCTACACCTTGTTTTGACGTTGTGTCGGGGTTAAAAAAATACTCAATATATTCCCTTGGAGTTATAGGGACTGAATCGTTTTTACATCTTGTTTCTTGTAGACAGATTATGTCTAGATTTTCATTTGAGATTAGAAGCTGTAAATTAGTGTAGTTATTATGGTAACCGCGGATACCATAAAAAGTAAAAGAGAAAAAGTTTGTTTATTTATATTCCTTTTTAATGCACTCCAAAACAAACCCCCTCCTCCACTCCCCCCTTGATAAACTTTAAAAAGGGATTAAAAGAGAAAAATCCTACTCTAGAGTGTATCAAAAGGTAGATTTAAATATACTTATCAGACAGTTCGTCATCTGTCGCCATAAATTCTATTTGTTTTACTGGAGTGTCATTATCAGAGCTTGGTTCTGATAAATTAATTGAATGCATGCGGGAGTTTGTGTGTTTTGGTACTCAGAGATTAGGATAATGTTGGGTTAATTATTGTTTGTCTTAGATTAGTTTTGTTTTGAGTTTGGGTTTTTGTGTATGAAGGTATTTCAGTGTATGAGAGGGGTTTGTTTATAATTTCTTTATTCGAAGAATTGTTGTTATTTTCCTTTAAATCTGAAGTTAGGTTTTTTATTGGTTTTGGGAGTGTCAATGAAGGGTTCTCTTTCATTTGATATGTTTTCTCTGTATTAGTTTTAAGAGGTAAATCTGTTGATTTTTTTTGTTAGAGGATGTTTGATGGTCAAAAGACTGCTGCGGAATAAGAGGAAGATGAATTTGCGATTTCGGTTTGTTCCTTATGTATGGTTATTGCTTCGCGCATAGAGCATTTTTGTTTTGTTTTAATTTGAAGAATTTCCTTTTGTTGAATAAATTGTTTGCATTTGTTTGAGGATGCGGGGTGTTCTTCCGAACAATGAGCACAGTATGTTCTTGTACAGTCAATTGGTGTTTGAAGGGGGGTGGGCGGGGGGGGGGGAGAAGATAAAAAAAAAGATAAATATTGGTGTACCTCCACCTTGTACCAAGAAATTTTCATAGAATCAGGGAGGTTGTATAAGTCAAATAATAATATAACACCAGTTGGTGTTTTTTTACCTTCATTAAATTTCTCGTACTTGTTAACGTCTACTACTCCTTGGGAATTAAGTTCAGCTATTATTTCCTTTTCAGGAACGTTTATGAGACATGGGGCGAAAACAGTACCTTTGGTACAATTAAGGTGTTCATGTAATTTGCATATTATTGGACAAATACCAAATAGTTCCTTAGTTCCAAGAGATTTTTTGCAATTACATTATCTTTAACCAGTAAGAGCAACTTACCATCTCTTAATTGGGAGATTGAAATAATGTATTTACTAATGAGATGAAGAGCTCTGTGAATAGCAAAGCATGAATAGTCTGAAAGACTTCTGTTTTCATCTGTCGTAGAAACAACAATGTACTAGGGGTTACGTTTTTCGTTTGCTTTTGGGACTGTGGTCTGCCAATAAAGCAAACCAGTTATCCCATATAAGGGGGCCCGAATTTTAACTATTATTTATAATAATATATTTAACAGTTAGAGTATGAAGAAAAAAAATAGATGCTTGGGTTTATGATTGATTGTGAGTAACACTTCACTTTTTTTATGTATGTTTAATTTGTTTTTGTTTTTTAGTTATTTTTATATTTTGCACTATGCGCGAAAACAACTGACCTGAAAAGGATGACTGAACAGGTTGAGTGCTAGTCGAAGACTGCGAGATAGCATATATAATTATATATGGTTCTGTATAAGTCATATATAAGTAAATATGGTCCGTGCGAGCCATATAAAATTATATATAGTGTTATATATAATTTTATATGATAGAATATATTCCATATCTTAACATATATATCATATCTAATTTTATAAAGATCAATATATAACTAGATGTTTTTTTATATGGTACATAGAACATATGGTATTTTTTTTAAAACTAGTGTAATATATAATTATATATGGTAATGTATACCGACATATGTAAATATATATGAAAATATATTATCAGTTGGATGAGGCCACCTATGATTATATCTAAAGTTTTTTACTCGGGTATTCATTAAGCAATTAATTATGATATTGAACCTGAGAAAAAAACGAGAGCAAATAATATATACAGAATTTACATATAAAAAACATAAGGTACGATGTAGTTTATAATATAACATAAGAAACAACATTCAATATGTTGTGTGAGGAAAATATTAGTATGCCAGATTTCCAATTCATTCCCAGAAATGGAAACATTAACAGTTGGAACGGCAACCCTGTCAATTTGTGCTTCGAAAATCGAAGATAGTTGCCAAGGAAAATTCTATATATAAATGGAAAATGCTCATTTGTACTGGTAATCATTCACTAACTGTGAAAAATTTCGCATAGCAATTTTCCTTAGAGTGTGTATGCCTGATCAAAACCATGGGGTGTTTGTGGGTTGGGTGGTTCATAAGGAGGCTAACTATGACCTGGTCCCTCTAGCGGTGATCCTCACATTTTTTTCCATTAAAAAAATAGTGTTAACTTCTCATTAAACATGTTATTATGATCTCGAACCTAATAATTTATAAAGTATGTAATTACAAATATTTTTGTATACATTTGAAAGAATTTCCAAGACGGCAGCATTATTATAAATTCTTACTTTTTTAACCACTATAACTACTTTGAAAGCCTATATAGGTTAAGTTGTTAATTAAATATTTTCAATTTTAAATACATATGTTTCGATATAAAAATTAATTCATAATTCTGAAATTTTGGGGATTCTAGTTAAGACTTAATGTGGTATATGAATCTCAGATTTTTTATTAAAAAAAGTAATACAATTAGAACCACGATTTTTTTGTTTTTAAAAAAAATATACAAATTAAATAATTCCATTTAGGACCTATGCGAGGTAGCAAAATAAATTCTAAACTAAATACAAATTGACAAAAGATTAAAAATTTCTTTGAAAAATATTTTTATAATTTAATAGAAATTTGAAACCTAAATTTAGTTTAGATTTTATTTAGCCAGCAATAACCTACATTTAGAGTGTCGGTCGCAACATATTGGACAAAAATTGTCTTCATACTCTTTTGGCTGAGAAAATTGATTTTAGCACATATGTAACAAAAAATAGATGTTATGGAAACTGTAGACTCTTTAGAATTATTAAAATAAACAAAATAAGAAAAAAAAAAAAAACATAAATAGCAAGCCACAAAACAAATTGGACAAAACAGGTTATGTTTAAAAGAAAAAAATACCGTTATATTTATTTAAGAAAAAATTCAATTGAATATAATTCTTAGTTTAATGTTTAACTCATTTGATGAACAACTGCTCTTGAATATCTCCTTAAACCAAAACATAACACCAAGATAAATTACATACAGTATGGAAAAATTTGCAATTTTTTTCTGAATTCAATCAATTTTAGACTTTCATATTTAAAATGGCTGGCACAACATATTGTACAAACAATGTATTAAAAGCATTCCAAGGTGGAATGAGCCAAAAAAGCACATGCGAGAAGTTTTGTATGCCGAGATCTACCGTCAGTTATAAAGGGTGTCCCAAGACGAACGCAATTTTTAAATCTGGCAACATTCGAAGTGTCATTGTTTGACATTTGAACAATTGTTATTGTTTGCTAGTAGAAGGTACGAGGTTAGTAAAAATGGAGCGCTACACGAATGAACAACGCATTCTCATTGTGAAATTGTTTTACCAAAATGGTGAAAGTTTTGCGGCTACAGTTCGCAAATTGCGATCAATTTGGGGTCACAATAATGCTCCAAAAGAGTCAACTGTAAAGAGATTAATGGATAAATTTGCCGAAACTGGGTCTGTTAGTGATGTAAAGACAACAACGCGCCATCGACCAGGTCGATCGACCGAAAATGTCGCAGCTGTACGTGATGATGTCGCTCAAACTCCATCCACCTCAATTCGACACCGAGCTCAGCAAATTGGTGTCTCCAAATCCACTTTGCAGCGAATTTTGACGAAAGATTTGCATCTTCATGCATGCAAAGTTCAATTAACTCAGGAACTGAAGCCAGCTGACCATGGACAGCGAAGGGAGTTCGTTAATTGGGTATTGGAGAGACAACATGAAAATGCTGATTTTGCCGATAAAATCATCTTCAGTGACGAGGCCCATTTTTATCTTGATGGCTTCGTCAATAGGCAGAATTGTCGCATTTGGGGTAAGGAAAATCCTCGAGTGATTCACGAGAAGCAAATGCATCCTCAACGTGTCACTGTGCGGGTGTGGTTTTTGGGCTGGAGGAATCATTGGACCTTTTTTTTATGAAAATGAGGCAGGTCAAGCGCAGTCAATGGTGTTCGGTATCGTGAAATGATAACCAGTTTTTTCTTGCCTAGAATTGAAGAAATGAATGTGGAGGGCATGTGGAGGGCATGTGGTTCCAACAAGACGGCGCCACATGTCATACAGCCAGAGAAACAATTCAATTGCAACAATTAATTTCCCGGTCGTGTTATTTCGCGTTTTGGAGATCAGAATTGGCCGCCTAGATCGTGCGATTTAACACCATTAGATTTTTTTCTTTGGGGTTTTTTGAAGTCGATGGTTTACGCGAATAAGCCGACCACGACTCAAGCCTTAAAAGAGGAAATTGGACGCTGCATTAATGAAATACCGCAGCATTCATGCAAAATGGTCATTGAAAATTTCATTAAAAGATCGCGTGCATGCCAGCAAAGCCGCGGCGGCCATCTGCACGATATATTGTTCCATACATAACCTCATTCTGTCTACTTTACGATATAATATAGTTTCACGATTTTTTTTTAAATATCTGTGTTTTATTTAAAATTAAAAAATTGCGTTCTTCTTGGGACACCCTTTATAATAAATAAATTTAACAACACAAAATCCGTTGAAACATTTCACCGGGGAGGGCGACAAAAATGTACAACAACCAGAGATGATGTCCGAATTGTTAGATAATTCAGAAAGGATCCATATAAGTCGGTTTCTGGAGTAGTGGAGTCTCTTTATCTAAAATTAAGCTTGCGCACTTACAAAGAAGAGCTGCTGAAGGAGGCCTCCTAAGCTATGGAGCTGCAAAAAATCCGTTTATGTCGCAGAAAAAATTTGCAGTGGAGAAGTGTGTTGTTTTCCGATGAGTCAAAATTTAGTTTTGTGTATTCTAATGGAATAAAAGGTACGAAGACCTGCCAATAACAGGCTAAAACCACAATATTGTACTGGTACTGTCAAGTACGTAAAAGGACTTGTTATGGTGGGGGGTTGTTTTTAGGTGAAAGCTAAGGACTTTTACACAAAATCAACGGCATTATGGACAAAAATATGTATAAAAATATATTTCAGGAGAAAATGCCTACTCCGTGGATATTCCAACATGACAATGACCCGGAACACACTTCCAAACTAGTAAAAATTAAAAAGGTCAATCGCTACAGAGTCGCTACAGAGGGATACAATCAAACTCTACCAGGCCATAAATGATGTATGGTCAGCCATTCCAACGTCGACAGTGGAGAGTAGACCGTACCACCTTACAGGCAAAAAAAAAAAAGTTCACCGTACACCCTCAAATATAAAGTATTTTAACAAGAAAATTTCGAAAATGTTTTTTTTTTTTTTTGGCCGAACGTAGGGGTCGCCATTTTATATTTTTCTTTATATCTTCGCCATTTACCGTCGGATCTTAAAGTGTTGTATATCAATGTTTTTTGTCTCGGGGAGACCGATGTTTTCCTCGAAGGAGCCATTGACCTCAAGTAACCCGTTCTAGTATTAACCCACCAGATCTCAGTTGCTACCACCTTAATGTACTACCCTTATATTTTCAAATGAAAGCTCGCAAAAAAGCAATAAACTTTTGCTAGGAAAGTATTCCAATAATTCCAGTGGGACTATTATTTTATTTTTTTTAATATTTTTTGTTGCCGAATGTAGGGCATTTTTAATTTTTTTGTCTTAACTTTTGTATTTACAGTCGGATCTTAAAGGGTTATATATCAATGTTTTTGTCGCAATGATACCAATTTGTTACATCAAAAATCATTGACCTCAAGCACCCTTTTATACTACTTAAGGGGTAAAACCTACGTAAAAAGCCTATATATAAAAACTTCCTTTTTTTATTTTCTTTATTTACGGAGATGTGTTAACAAAGATTGGTTTTCACAAGATTTATGAAGGAATACAAAAAAATATTTGTTTTACACGAAGTTTTACAAAATGATAGTATATTTACAAAAGAGGTCCACGGCAGGCAGCATTACTTAATCAATTTTTGATGGATTTCTCTGAAATTTATAATGCATATGGAAAACGAAATTATCTATGGATGCGCGCAGGAGTTTTTGATAGGTCAAATACTTTTTGACTTAGAGCTGTTTCTTTACGAGTATAAAAAATAGATATTTTGACTTTAACACTTCGCTGTTTTGTCAAAAATTAATATACCCAAAAACTCATACGCTTTTCTTTAGATAATTTAGTTTTCTATATAAAGTGTATGTTTCAGAGCGATCCACCTAAAATTGGTTAATTTATGCTGAGTGCCGTGGATCACTTATAAAATAACACAAATTTTAATCGATCATATTTTGGCGTGATTGAAGTTGGCTGTATTATTTGAGTCAAGAGAACTTCAATATGGACTTCTTAAAAGCTATTAGTTGCGATGGAACTCCTACCAACACTGGCTACAAAAATGGAGTCATTGTAAGAATGGAACGCCATTTACGTATGCCTATAATTTAACCATATTATCTAAAGAATAGCGTATGAGTTTTTGGGTATATTAATTTTTGACAAAACAGCGAAGTGTTAAAGTCAAAATATCTATTTTTTATACTCGTAAAGAAACAGCTCTAAGTCAAAAAGTATTTGACCTATCAAAAACTCCTACGCGCATCCAAAGATAATTTAGTTTTCCATATGCATTATAAATTTCAGAGAAATCGACCAAAAATTTATTAAGTAATGCTGCGTGCCATGGACCTCTATACTAAATATACTATCCTTTTGTAAAACTTTGTGTAAAACAAATATTTTTTTGTACTCCTTCATAAGTCTTGTGAAAACCAATCTTTGTTAACACATCTCCGTAAATAAAGAAAATAAAAAAAGGAAGTTTTTATATATAGGCTTTTTACGTAGGTTTTACCCCTTAAGTGGTATAAAAGGGTGCTTGAGGTCAATGATTTTTGATGTAAAAAATTGGTATCATTGCGACAAAAACATTGATATATAACCCTTTAAGATCCGACTGTAAATACAGAAGATATGACAAAAAAATTAAAAATGCCCTACATTCGGCAACAAAAAAAATTAAAAAAAAATAAAATAATAGTTCCGCTGGAATTATTGGAATACTTTCCTAGCAAAAGTTTATTGCCTTTTTGCGAGCTTTCATTTTAAAATATTAGGGCATTAAGGTACATTAAGGTGGTAGCAACTGAGATCTGGTGGGTTAATACTAGAACGGGTTACTTGAGGTCAATGGCTCCTTCGAGAAAAACATCGGCCTCCGCGAGACAAAAAACATTGATATACAACACTTTAAGATCGGACGGTAAATGGCGAAGATATAACGAAAAATATAAAATGGCGACCCCTACGTTCGGCCAAAAATAAAAAAAAAATATTTTCGAAATTTTCTTGTTAAAATACTTTATATTAGAGGGTGTACGGTGAACTTTTTTTTTGAGGTACGGTCTAGTGGAGAGCCTTATTAGTTCCATGCCTAGAAGATTTGCGGCAGTTATAAAGAATAGTGGTTACGCAACAAAGAATTAATATTTAATTTTTAGTGCAATATGTTATGTCATTTGAATATGTAACTTTTGTTTTTATTTTGTTAATTCTTTTAATGTTTAAGTGTGAAATATTGAAATAAATTTATGTTTTTATTAAGATCAAGGAAAAATTTTTATGATAGAGTGCATTTCTAGTTTCAAAACATCAAAATTTTTTGCCATTTTAAAAATAGTAAGAGCATGGTTTTTGTCCAATATGTTTTGATCGACACTGTATTTATTTTCCTAACGTATAAAATTTTGTTGTTTTGTTGATTTTTAAACCAAATACCGACTAAGAGCATATGAGGGTAGCCGAAGTGTAAATAAACCTTTAATTACTCCTTTTTTCGAAAAAAAAAAAGATTTCGAAAGGTTTCTGATAGGTCTCCCAAAGACCTTTCCAACAAGCCCAAAAACAAAAAAACCCGACCAGTGGCTCAGAAATTAGAAATATTACCCTACTACCCTCCGACCTCCAATCCGAAAATTTTCAAACCGCTGCCATTTCGCGCACTTGCACGCTACTGGCCCAAACCCAGTCCACTCGTCCTTACTTGCAAATACAATCAGAGGTGTAACTCCGAAGCCAAAGTGGTTACCTATTGTCTGAGATCCCAGTGGGGATTCTATCCTGCACAAAAGATCAACTTCTTTTGGTCGCGGTGCAGGGCCTTTCTAATCTATCGTGACCAATTCGACCTGCCTCGTATCCCCGTAGGTTTCAACAGGAAAGACTCAAAGAGCCTAAACAAGTTCCTAGCTGCCAATCGGTAGAAAATCTAGGATAATTTCCAACACCGCCTGAGGTGTTCTACCGATGGCGCCAGTTATGCCAATTGAAGCACAATTCTGTGTCTTATCGAGTATAGTTTTTGATGCAGAATATTTTGACGAGGAACTTTTTATAAGATTAATATGGCGATGATTTATGTATTTTATTTAATTAAAGTTTAGACAATACATAATTGTATCTACTAACTAAAATTAAAGCGGGAAAAAAGGAGTCAGTTGGGAATTGGGACCTGTCCCGTGGTAGGTCAAAACTGGACTGGTTCCGAAAATACATATCACGAGATAGGTGAAAGAGGACAGGTTCCTAAATTACCTATCGCGTGACCGGTTTAAAAGTCATGACATGTCCTTTTAGACCAGTCATGTGACATGTTAAAAAGAGCAATTGACTCCCTCCTAGGGCAAGCCCATGTTAAAGTGACCGGTCCCTATCACAGTGAACCGGTCACGTGACTTGTACTGGGATAGGTAATTTTTCCGCAGGGTAAATACACATTGTTACCATTTTACCTTTTAAAATCGTTGATGTATTTCCTTTAAATAAATCTAGTCCTTTTCTTATTGCAAATAATAAACACCGTTGAAATTCTTCTATAGCTACTCTTTATTTAAATACAAACTTAAAACAATTCCACAAGAGACTTTATTTGATAACTATAACTATGTGGTTGGGTTGAGTATTCTGTATCTCCAGCACCGCGACCAAGTAGATCTATTGTGCACCCTACAGTGTTTCCTCAGTTGTTCTCCAGTGCAGCCTTGAGTAGCAGTGCAATATTCTTCACTTCCAGTTTCTTGTATTGCTTCTCTATAATATCAGGTCTGCAAAATTTGATAAATCGTAGGTATGCAAAGGCAGGACATTTAGCCATTACATGCTCCGTGGTCTCCTCATCCTCCATACAATATCTGCATGTCGTATCTCGATCATGTCTCATTTTGTTCAGGATGTACTTACATGGATAGTGTCCTGTGAGTGCTCCACATAGGAGTCTTAGATTTGGTCTAATCATATGAAGGGCTTCTCTGCTCCTCTTTCCATTGTATGACAAGAACTTCTTTGAATGTTTCAGTGGTTTCTGTTTGTTCCAATATTCAATGGATTTCGTCTTGATGCGATCCGATATCATATTTGTGATATCCTTTTTGTGAAACCAAATTGAGGACACGGGCCTATAAATGGCAGTTCCGCACCTAGTCTGGCTTGTTCATCAGCTTTTTCATTGCCTTCATGCCCACTGTGACCTGGCACCCAAATAAGTGTTACCTTATTATTGGTCGCCAGTTGGTTGAGAGCTTTATGGTACTCCAGCACTGATCTGTGGTGATAGATGGGATTTTTAAGGGCCTTTATTACAGCCTGGCTGTCCGACATTAAGTTTATCTTTGTCCTCAGAAGATTCCTTTCCGAAGTTCGGCCGTTGCTGTATAGATAGCATATAATTCCGCAGTAAATATAGTTGAATCTTTGCCAAGAGGAATGTGAATTCTGCACCGAGGTTCGTGTACACCGGCTCCAACTCCGCTAGAAGTTTTGGATCCGTCAGTATACCACTTCTGTGCATCTTTCTTAAACCATGGGGGATCAAGTTCCCATTCTTCTCTTGTTGGGATTTGAACTTTGTATTCTCTTCCTAGTTCAATCACTGGATTTATTTGATCACTACATAGTGTCATGTATAGATAGCATATAATTCCGCAGTAAATATAGTTGAATCTTTGCCAAGAGGAATGTGAATTCTGCACCGAGGTTCGTGTACACCGGCTCCAACTCCGCTAGAAGTTTTGGATCCGTCAGTATACCACTTCTGTGCATCTTTCTTAAACCATGGGGGATCAAGTTCCCATTCTTCTCTTGTTGGGATTTGAACTTTGTATTCTCTTCCTAGTTCAATCACTGGATTTATTTGATCACTACATAGTGTCATGTTCTTTATGGAACTGGCCTCGTTAAGGATCTTCAGATGGCCTTTATGGTCACCTTCTTTGAACTTAAATAGTTTGTGGAATTCAATTGCTTGCCTCATAGCTTCTCCCTGTATCGCGAGGTGCAAAGGATCCAGGTTCAAAATCACCTCCAGTGATGCAGTTGGAGTCGAACTCATTGCACCTGTAACGTTCAGACATGCTAGTCTTTGAATCTTCGATAGCTTCTGCTGAGCTGTTTTCTGTGTTGTCTTTTCCAACCATATGACCGATCCGTACAATATGCTGGGGAGAATCATTTGTTTACATATCCACATCGACATTTTTGGGCTTAAGCCCCACGATTTGCCTAGGAGTTGTTTACTAGCCCAAATTAATTTTACGGCTTTTTTGCTTATTGTCTCCAGAAGAGAATTCCAGGTCAGCGATTTATCCAGGGCTACTCCTAAATATGTCGCCTCCTCTTTGAATGGTACTTCAATGTCCTTTATAAACAGCCTAGGTAAATTTAAATTCCTTCTTCTAGTAAATGGAACAATTGTGGTTTTCGTAGGATTTATAGAAAGTCCTTCATTTTCACACCATTCCCATGTTAATTTAAGTGCATTCTGCATTTGGTCTCCAATCGTATCGTTATGTGTGCCACTCTCTATAACTGTGATGTCATCCGCGTATCCTACCGTAGTAAAACCTCTTTGATTCAGTTTAACTAGTAGATCATTTACTAGAATCAACCACAGTAGCGGAGATAGTACCCCACCTTGAGGGCATCCTTTTATCGTTGTGATCCTTCTAATGGTGTCACCAAGATTCGCTATAATTTGTCTCCCTGAGAGTACCTTGTTCACCCACCCAGTTATCAGTGGATCAGAATCCAGCTTCACCAAAGCCTTCTCCATAGATTGATAGCTAGCGTTATCAAAGGCGCCCTCAATGTCCATATATGAGCATAGGGCAATACCTGTAGATTCCATAGCCCTTTCAATAATTGAGGTTAGCTTATGGACGGATGTAATTGTCGATTTGCCCTTCTGATAGGCAAATTGAAGCCTGTGCAAAGGTTTTCTCAAGAGAAGTTCATCACGAACATAAAGATCTATAATCTTCCCCATTGTCTTCAGCATAAAAGATGAGAGGCTAATTGGCCGATAAGATTTCGGAAGGTTAGAAGGTTTATTACCACCCTTTGGAAGGAACACTACCTTAACCTCCGTCCATTTGGTTGGTATAAAGCTAAGCCCAAGGCTAGCTCTAAAAATGTGCACTAATCGCCTTATCAGTGATTCGTTAGCATCGCTGGAAAGATGCCATCAGGCTCTGGTGATTTATATGATTTAAAGGAATTTATACTCCATTCCACCTTTTCATATGTTATTAATTGTCTTACGAAGAAGCTCCGCAACAATGTATTTGCCGCTTCTCCCGTTGTCATGTCCACAGTGGACTCGTCCCCATTGAAACTTCATCCCGGGAAATGAGTTCTTAGAACTCCAGAGTTTCCCCAAAGGATGTTGTTTGATTGTCATCATCAATCTTTAAAGTACCTATTGTTTGTTCTTTGCTTGAGGATAAGGCCCTTTGAATACGAGCTGTCTCAGGTACCTCCTTCAGCTCCTCATAGAAGGTTTTCCAAGACAACTTTTTCGATTTTCTTAGTTCCTTGTTGTATCTAGTAAGGGCACTCTTATACGTTGACTAGTCATTGCTGGTTTTAGCCCTGTAAATTCCTGTCTAGCCACTCTTCTAAGTTCTATAGTTTAACCTATTCAATCGACAATTCTTTATACCAAAAAGGATATGGTTATGATCCGAAAATGAGCTTTCGTTAGAGACTCTCCAGTTCATGAATTTATCCTGCATATTATTAGTAACAAGGGTCAAATCAATAACCTCCTCTCTTATTGCATTGTTAAATGTAGGTTCCTTACCCCTATTTGCTACCATAATGTTATTTATTAGTAAATAATTAAGTAGAGACTCACCCCTTTTGTTGGTACCAGTGCTACCCCATACCTTATTATGTGATTTGGCATCACATCCAATAATCAATGCCTTATTGTGTACTCTACAGAAAGACACCAGCGCTTTCACCATCACCGTAGGCGCATCCCCATCTTCCCCCGGAAAATAGGCTGAGGATATATCTACCTCTTTGCGCACTCGCATCTGGTTGGCCTGTATTAGTACAGTCATTGTGTCCTGATCGGTAAATTTTGAAATTAAAAGAAAATTAATATTTTCATCTAATAAAATCGAGGCCCTTGGCCGTTCCGCCTTTGTGTCATAAACCAACTTACATTTTTAATATTGAGCCCACATATCTTACCTGACCTGATCCATGGCTCCTGAATTAGGCCAATGTGGGAGGTGCCTTGGGCAAACCTTCTGCTACTCTCCGCCGAAGCAGCTTTAGCATGTTGAAGATTCGCCTGTATCACCTTCATTCTGATGTTGTGGATGTTTTTTTCCTTCATTAGGACCACGTTGGGGAAAAAGCCAACAACGACTTTGGGATGAGGCACTTTCGCTTCCTCCGTAGCCCACAAATCTTCTGTTGCCTATGGTTTGAGGTTTGGAGCCAGCTTCTTTATCCACGCCGCCGTAGCCTCATTTTTGCAGTGCAAGGTTAGAAAACCAGCCTTGTAGGTGCTATTTTAAAACTGGGGTATCACTCCTTCTTCTACTAGCACTTTGTCCATTATGGAATCTTGCAATTGATCCATTTGAGCTGTAGTCAGGACAGTATTTGGAAAGTCCTTCGCCAGTATAGCTATTTTCTGTCCCATCAATACAACAGTTTGTTCTGTCGACCTTTGCCTCTTCGCAGCAATTTTTTCTTTTTCCAAAGGATCCAGGGCTTTTACTCGAGCTTCTTCTTTCCTCGCAGCACCACTTAATCTCTTCGGTTTATTTACTATACATCGTCACTGGCACTAGTTATACCCTTGGAAGTTGAGGGGATTGAATCCCTCATGCTTCTAGTAGTAGGGGTTAAGGGTAGTGCGCCCTTCATTTTCGAAGCATTATCTGCTTCCTTCTTCCCTTCATCCATATAAGTTTTATTTTTAAAAGGGGGCGTATTCATTTGTTGGTCTCACGAGTAGTCAGGAAAGAAACGGTCCGCCACGCCTAGCCCCGAAACAGCGCAGTAAGGCTACATTGAAATGGGGAGTCGCCCGGTGCCCCAAGTCCGCATATTCGCGACTGGTTAACCCACCAGCCATTCATCTCTCGGTATATGCTGTTCCACCTTAGATTGGGGGTTTTGTTTTAAGAGAGTGAACCATCTCTCCGCATCACCCGCATGTAACCAACAACACATTATATGTTGTGATGTTGGGTTCCAGCCCACCTCTTAAAGAAGAGCATGCATGAGTGTACTACCATCGGATCTGAAGTTACGGCACGGTCACACATTACAAAGTAACATAAAGCATGTTATTCCCCTGACATATCCATTGGCTGACTGGAAATTTCGAGGCCGCCCGAATTCGCTCCCACCCTGATAGTCAGAGCAGTCCCCAGAGGATACCACGAGGAGGCCACTTTCATATAGAAAATGGGATTATCTTATTCATAATTCAGACATGTCTCTTTCTCATTATTCTAGCAAATATGGGAAAGCCAGCTTAGTCCAAGTACAGATAAGACCATCTACGAGTCGGCTTTGAGTGAATTACCATGGATCGTGGGAACACGTTACCCTATGATTACCAGATAAGGCTTGTTAGGGATTGTTTATCCACTTTACCACGTACACCCTTTTATCCTCCTTGAAATCTATTAAGTTTCCTCTTTAGCGTTTTATTATAAACTAAACTGCCACCCTGCTGGCGTATTTATATGTGCAGGTTAAAATAACTAGAATGTGGCAGCACCGTCCAGAAGCTGCATACTTTAAGAATGTTCTTTGAAGTTTGATAGAAGAAACATTAGTTATGGCGAAGGGTTTGCCATTTAACGGTTTTATATTTCCGGGCTAACATACGAGTGAATGAAAATTGATCAATCGAATTTTCGTAACACTGCCGCCCACTGAAGTTTGTTCGTTCCGAACAGATATAGTTTTCTCCCTCCCATAATCAACTAGTCATTCCAGAAGCACAACCTACATCTTAGACCTTGAGTTCTGATATTTCTGTATTCTATAGACCACATCATTTAACCACATCATCGCCCTGTTGGGTCTGCCCCAATGCATTTGTATTTTGGGAGATAATTTTTTCTTTCGTTGCGTGCTAAACAACGGAACCAGTTGGTCCTCATTAAATCCTTCAGAATTCGTTGCTCGATTGTACCTCGCATTCATCTTATCGCTGACCATTTTGATTCGATTGCGGACGAACTCATGAAGTTCGTCGGAGGGTTCTTGTTCCCGGAATGAGTTGTCATTTTCACTGTCAGTTGCGGCGGGCTTAACACCAAATTACAAATCGAAGGGAAATTTGAGTTCCGTCCGGAAGATAATTATTGCAGGGGTTCGAGAGGTGGAGTCGCGAACGGCCGATCGGTAACCAGCAGAAATTTTGGAATGTGTTCGTCCCAGTCCTTCTGATGTTTACTGACCACTTTTCTTAGGTACTCCTGTAAAGTGCGCTTGAATCTCTCGACCATGACGTCAGATTGCGGACGCAGCGGCATAGTTCTGGTTTTTCTTATTCCATATAACTCCCACATTTCCTTAAAGATGGCAGATTCAAAATTTCTTCCTTGGTCAGTGTGAAATTCTAATGTACCCAGTTACTTACAAATGTGCTTATTACAGTTTTGGCTTCCTGGTTCGGTATGGTATATATCTCAGGCCATTTGCTTAAATAATCAATAATCACAAGAACGTAACGGTTTCCGGCCTCGCTGACAGGGAAAGGTCCTGCTACCGCTCAAATGGGGCACCCGAGTTGTATTGCTGAAGTTGTCTAAGACCTCCTAACTGGTGCTTTGGCTGCGATGCATTGCGCGCAGTTTGCTATCCAATCGCCTACAGCTTGCTGACAGCCGACAGAGTAAAACCGTTGTTTTAACTTCTCTGTGGTTTTTGTGACACCAAGACCATTTATAATTTTTTGTATTGATTGCCGGGCCGAAAAAGTTTCCATTTGGCCTATAAGCAACCAATAAAAATGCTAAGGTCTACCCAAAGTTCATTGAAAAATTAAAAGACACTTTATATTGATATATGGGGTTTTTAATCAAAATACAGGTTGGTTGAAAAGTTTCTGCGCTCACCAAGAGATGGCACTGCTAGCTCCAAACTTTTTTTTCTCAAGTTGGTATAACTGTCCTAAGAACACATGCGAAGTTGCAAGTCATTCTGTCAATTCTTTCTTTGTTTACAAGCCGTTTGAAGTTCACTTGTCATAGATTTTTTTAATATGGAAAAAATTGAATATCGTGCAGTCATTAGATTCTTTGTTTTAAATTGTTTTAAAGCAAAGGAAATTTATTAACAATTGTTAGAAGTGTATAAGGAGTCCTCACCTTCAAAACGCACCGTTGAATTTTGGGCTGGTGAATTTAAACGTAGTCGTACCAGGCTTGAAGACGATCCACGCAAAGGACGACCAAAAACTGCAACCACAGCAGAAATCATTGAGCAGGTACATAATATGGTTAGTGAAGATCCAAGTCTGACTAAGCGTGAAATTGCTAATGCCATAGGCATCTCAGACGAATGAGTACTCCATATTTTACATGAAGAATTACGTATGAAAAAACTGTTTGGAAAGTTAGTGCCGCACACATTAACAATTCAACAAAAACTGGATCGAAAACAAATTTCTCAGTTTTATAACAATGGATAAGACTTGGATCTACCACCATGATCCTAAATTGAAACAAGAACGTTTATAGTTGACTGAAGCTGGTTGTTCAGCTCCAAAGCAGGTAAAGTCACAACGATCAGCAAATAAGGTTATGGCATCAGTATTTTGGGATGCAAAAGAAATTTTGTTGATTGATTATATTCAGAAAGGTAAAACAATCAACTCTGAATATTATTGCAGCCTTTTGGATCAGCTGGATGAAAAAATTCGTGAGAAAAGACCTGGTTAAAGAAGAAAAAAATCATTTTTCATTAAGACAATGCATCTGCTCACAAAAGTGTTTTGACGATGGCTAAATTCAAAGAATTAAAGTACCAATTGCTTGAACATCCACCGTATTCACCAGATTTGGCTCCCAGTGACTACTATCTCTTCAGAAATCTCAAACAATTCCTTCGTGGAAAGCATTTTTCGTCGAATGAAGAGGCCATAGCAGCCGTAGACGGTTATTTTGCAGAGCTTCCGGAAAACCATTATAAGGATGGGATAAAATTATTGGAAGATCATTGGAACAAGTGTATTGAGCTTCTAGGAGATTACATTGAATAAAAAAATATATTTCGTAAAAAAAACAGTATTCTTTCATTTCGAGCGCAGGAACTTTTCAACCAACCTGTACTTATGTTTAAACGACTAAAAATATATTTTTTTTGATAACTAGACTTGATTTTAAATACAGTTTATATTCTAACAAGCCATAAATGATCAAAATCGTCAGAGAAACAAAAAGTAACAACGGTTTTAATTTAAATTTTACGTCAATTGAATGTTGTAGCTGACATGGCATGCACAAGGTGCACATGCATTCTGAGTAACTTATCAACTTTTGCACATTATCTTTCTTTCTTTTTTGTTGTAACTGTGTCCCGTTACCCGTCCCGGTAAAAAACCTACAAGAAAAATACTTCTGTTTGTCTGGTTAATTGTATTGACGCTCTCATATATTTGAGTAGATGGTTGGTGATAAGGAAAACCACCCCTATATAGTCTTTTCTCGCTCTCTCTTTAATTTACTGTAGGTTAAGATTTATAGGTTAAGATTTATAGGTTAAGATGTATTTGACTTGTTAGCTATTAAGAGATCATATTTTGAAATAGATAATAATGTCTTACAAACAAACAAGCAGTTCAGTCGTGTTTATTCTGAACACTTGTTGCGATGTCGGCCTTACCATCTACATCAGCTTCGGAGTTACCATCGACTACATTCATGATGGTTAATCGATCCAGTGATAAGTTGCGCTCCGTGGAATCAATTGGGCATGTATCACACCTGATATCTGGAGCCAAACTGCCGTCAAACAGACAGATATTTCAAGTTTTTTTTTACAATATGCGTTTTGTAAATTATGGCAGACAAAATTAAGCAAAAGAAAGTGATAAGCTAGCAGTGGATGCAGCTATAATTTTTTGGCAACAGGCGCGCATGCCAATACGTGATAAACATAAATGTCAATATAAACTGCTACGGCGACTGGAGAAATGTCCACAAACAAAGTGCAAATCGGATACATCAAAATCAAACTTGATCATTTTCATGGAAACAATGGATGATCTGTTCGATATCGACAAGAAGTTTTTGTTGATGCAAAGACAGAAAGGAAGACCAGGTACATGGCAGGCGTTGACAAGAAGTTATACGGTCGAGAACAGCGATCAGAAGAACGAAAGCAAAAAGAAGAATCGCGGAAGAGAAAATATTCAGAATTTAACAATCAATCTTGTGAGTGAAATTATTGAACTGTTTGAATTTCATAAAACATGAATCATCAACTGATATTTTGCTTTACTTGATACTGTTTACATTGCAAGTGAAGACGAATATAAATTCGATGATAACAGTGCGGGTACGGATGCGCCATGAGAATTGCATACCGATGATGATCACACCAAACGTTCAAGAGGACGACATCATTGGATCTCGCCACGTCTTACTGTAGTACTTGAAAAGGCCAAAGGTAGCTGTTCAGATGCTGTCCATATTTTGATAGCATGCTCAGATAATGTTATAACTGTCATGAATAATGCTGTGACGCCTCTGACCTCTGTTGGTGAGCTTGTGACCAATCGATCTACGATTTATGAGTTACGAAAAGAATATCGTAAGAGAGAAGTGGAGGAGACTCCAATAGAATTCGTTACAAAGGTAGTTTAGTTCAAAACTTTTATTTAATTCGAAGTTATACGAATAATGTTAATTTTCACCGATTTCTATTTTATTTTTAATACGTAGATCAATAGCATACATTCATTGGTTATTCACTGGGGCGGAAAACTGTTGCCGGACCTGTTTGGCAGAAGCAAAATTGATCGAATCGGGATTCTCGCCAGTTATGAAGGGACATCTAAATTTTTGGAAGCTCCCAAAGTCCCTGCTGGCACAGGAAAAAACATGGCCAAGGTCGTTCATGATGCACTCATCAAATGGGATATTTTTAATAAAGTTTCCGCCATGGGTTTCGATACCACTTCATCAAATACAGGCCAAAATACTGGCACATGCATTTTGTTGCAGCACAACCTGGATCGGAAGTTAATCAAGTTCGCATGCCGCCATCACATGTTGCAAATCGTATTGAAACACTTCTTTGAAGTCAAACATTCCAAAACAAGTGGGCCTGATGTGCCTTTTTCTAATCGTTTTGCTGCCATCAGCGAAAATCTCGACCACAAATCGTTTAAAAGCGGACTCGAAGACCAAATTGTAAGCTCAAAAAATAGTAATGCTGACTGCGAAGCCATTAAGAATTACAAGGAACTACTACAATTAACAATAACGTTTCTTAGTGATGTCGGCGGAAGCTTTCGTACACCTGGTCCAACATCTCACGCCAGGTTCATGGGAAAAGGCATATACACCTTGAAAATATACCTCTTTCGCAGTTCACTTTGACACAACGAGAATTGAATGGACTACGCGATATATCTATTTTTCTCGTGCGACTGTATGCTAAAGCGTGGTTTACGTGCACAAATGTCAAACGAGCCCCAAATCAAGATATACGTTTTTTTGAAAGACTCCATCGCATATGCAGAAACCGACCCAGGTGTGTCTGAAGCGGTTTTACGTAAATGTAAGTAATTTGTGGTATTTGGCACCGGAAACAATGGCGTTAGCGTTTTTCGATTCGGATGTTTCACACGAAGAGAAACATGGTTAGGCAATCAACAGAACCAATCGTAAAATTGGATGATCATCGAAAATTTTCCTACCCAAAACTATTGCTGTACAATAATTTGAGCGATTTCGTGTCATACAAAACCCAACATTTTTTCGATGCCTTCCGTTTGACCACTGAATTCTTGAAGCATGATCCATCAATTTGGGAAACGAAAAAAGATTATCAAGAGCTATCGATGTTTGTCGTGATCTTTTTGTTGTTAACGACGCTACTGAACGTGGTGTACAATTTATGAATGATTACAACAGGATTCTTACGAAAGACGAAGAACAGAATCCTTGTATCTTACAGTGCACTTAAGCATATCGTCGAAAATATCCCTCACACAACAAGTCGGATCTAATATAATCTTCAAATTTTTGTAACTTTTGTTTCTCTAACGATTTTGATAATTTATAGCTTGTTGGAATAGAAACTGTATTTAAAATCAAGTCTAGTTATCCAAAAAAAAAAAATTTTGTTGCTTAAACAATCGAATTTGATTAAAAACTTCATATTTCACCATATAAAGTGTGTTTTAATTTTTCAATGAACTTTGGGCAGACCCTAGAGTTATCCGATCGGCCCAAAATTTTTTATTGGAGACTTGTAGGCCAAATGGAAACTTTCGGCCCGGCATTCAAGGATCGCAGCAACTTTCAGTTTCTGCCTCATATACTATAAACGGTCTAATGACCACCACTGGGAACGTAATGGGACTCCTTCAATACCTCATTTATTCTAGATGCCGGCACCACAATCAATTTAGTTTTAGCTTTGCCGTCTGCACTTTCCCATATACGGTATAAGCAATTGCCTATCACCTGTTGGGCCCAATATGCCTTCATCAGTGGATTTCATTAAATAATAACTTTTTGCCTCATATGCAGATTAATCCCGTGACTAATCATGAAATCTGCACCAATGACTACTTCGTCCACAATATCGGCAACAATAAATACGTGATTGACGCTTATGTTGGCAATCGTTAGTTTTATTATTATTTTATCACAGACAGAGGCAGCCTCCCCAGTAGCTGTGTACAGACTTGCCCCGCATAATGGTCCAACTGTCTTTTTCAATAAATCGGGCCTGATGTACTGTGATTCTCCTGTGTCTATCGTAAAAATGTGCTTTCTCCCGTTGATGTACCCATAAGCACTAAGATTGCTTTTCTCCTGCTGTGTTAGTGATATGAAGCTTATGGGGCCCTCGGTTGTGGGAGCTAGCTAGATAAGTCAGCTGCACCAACTCAATCTCTGTCGTAAAATCTTGTAACGACTCGTTTGCTTTCTGCAGTCTACCTCTTAGTTACATTCGGTAAATTTCCTTTTTGTATTCGCACCATACTTTCGTTGCAGTGCCACCATTATTTCATCATAATTATTTCGGCAGGTGATTTTCACACTTTCTAGAATTTCTGCTGCATTTCCTTTTAAGGCCAGAATCAATTCTATAGCTTTTTCTTCGCTGTTTCATACATTTTTGGCGGAAATTTCCGAAATAATTCGTACTGGGCCCTCCTTACATTGGAGATTATTCATTTTACTTTCTAGACCTTGTAGCTTTTTCTCGACGTCATTCTCTAAGTCGGTCACTCTTTTTGCCACCTGGGACCTTCTCTAGAATTTTCTTCAAGTTTTTCTCCAATCTTAGTTAACAGCTGCGTTTCCATCTTAGCTAACAGTTTCTCTTTGTCTGCTCTCGAAGCTTCTAACATTTTTATGTTCTCTGCTCTAGAAGTTTCTATTTTTTCCACCATAGCAGCAAACATTGCGCTTAACATATTACCTTCTGTTTTACGGGTACTAACCTCCATTGCCTCTTTTTCATCAAATTCGTAAGTCGCAATGTCAATGTTACGCAGCTCGAATTCCTCTATCAGCCTCTTTTGCAATTCAGTTTTATTACCTGCTGCCGGTAGCTCAAACTTACTTAACTTTACCTTTTAAAATTATTGATTTAAATAAATCTTATTATTTTCTTATTGCAAATAATTAACACCGTTTAAATTCTTTTATAGCCACTCTTTATTTAAATACAAACTGAAAACGATTTCACAAGAGACTTTATTTAAACTCTATTAAGTTTACACCACAGAATACACAATTACAATAATAATCAATGCTTATTCCTTATGAGTTTTAATTTAATTCGTCACTATCCCAGATATTCGAAGCAGACAATATTACTTTACCTCTTCTGTGCATTTTTCTTTTATGTGTAGTTATACAATTTTTATTAATGCTTCATAGATGAATTTTTATGCTGTAGGATTTCATCCCAGAGAATCGTAGCAGACAAAAAATTACTATGATTCCTTTCTTTCTGTGATTTATTATGCCTAGTTGAGAAGTTTTTATTAACGTTTCTTTTATGAATAATCTTATAATGGTTATTTTTAAGAGCTTTCGGATTTGATTTAAAAAAAAAAAAAAAACTAAAAAATAGAGAAATGTATGAAATCTTTATTTGAGTCGACAGAAAGGTCTATATAATTCAATGTTTAAAGATGATTTCATGTGAATGTTGACCGCGGCTGCGCCTCAAATGGTTCATACACTGGGTCCAATTTTGGCACACTCTCTCCAACATATTGGCCCGTATCTCACGAATAAATTCTTCAATATTGGTTGCCAGTGCGTCAACCGTTGCGGGCTTGTCCCTATAGACAGGAGCCTTAACATAGCCCCACAAAAATGATTAAAAAGGCGTTAAATCGCACGATCTATGCGGCCAATTGACCGGTTCCAACCGTCAAATAAACTGTTCACCGAACTCGCCTCTCAATTGGGCCATTGTTTCGCGTGCTGTTTTGCATGTGGCAACGTCTTATTGAAACACATGTCAACCAAGCCTCACATGTCAGCCAAGTCCAGCTCTTCCATTTTGCGCAAAAAAAGTTTGTAATCATCGCAAGGTAGCGCTTGTCATTCACAGTAACGTTTCTGCCTCCGTCGTCTTTGAAAAAGTACGGTCCAATGATGCCACCGGCCCATAATCCACACCAAAGAGTGCATTGGCAGCTCTGCTTCTGGCTGCTCTGCCATTGAGCCAAAAATGAGCTTCGTCGCTGAAGAAATTTTTTTGATTTTTCTCACACAGCACTATTTTTGACAATAAAATTCAATAATCTGCAAGCATTGTTCGTTTGTAAGTCGATTCATGGTTAAATTTTAGACCAAACTAAACATGTTTGACAGTAACATGTTACACAAAAACAGCTGAGCTGCCGTAAACAGTGTTGCTAAAAAGAAAGTTGCTAAAAAATCACCCATTATGAACTCCTATGTAAGAGAGATATTGATGACAACGTCTTAATTACGGAGAGATATAGAATAAACGATACCCAGTTTCAACACAAAAAAAAACTTTTTTAATAAACATTTACAATTTCTTTTAAAAAAATTAAATTATATATGTATATTCAATCAATTATTTAATTATATTTCTTCAATCACTTTTATAAAACACTCTTCACTGAGAACTTTACTCAACTAAAAGAAAAACACATTTAATATTAAATGGAAGTTATAAAAAGCATAAGAAAAAAATTAAGAAAAAAAGAACCTTTATATGTTTTTCAATCGTTTATGCGCAGCAGACAAACTCAGCTTTACTCTCCATCTATATTAGCAATAAGTAAAATGCGTCGACAGAATAACGGCACAAAATTGTTAATTGCCGACCTTATGTTTAATTATAGAGAACACGTATTTATGTTAACTCATATTTTAAAAAATTTCAGGGAAGAAGGTTCTTCTATGATTCTATGATGTAAATACGCTTGTAAAGTGAAAAAATTGCTAATTTTTTCTCATAATTTGTTAAAATTTTTTTAATTCTCTTACATTTAATATTTTTTTGTTGTTTTTTTTATAATTTTACTATTTTTTATTTGTGGCGTATTTAATATAATTGTCAAAGAAAAACGACATTTACTTTGACGTTTTATCTTGGCAATAATTGCTAACGAATACTGCTGGAGAATTATTGCGACGTATTTGCTAGCAATAAAAATGTACGAAATTGAAAATGGTCCATACTAGTGATTTTTTAATTTTGACATCTGCTGAAATTTATGTCAACATATTTATCGCTAGTGTATACTACAAGTTACATCCACTCATAACATACAATCTTGTTAAGTTTCAATATTCTTCAATGCGGTGACAAGCAGATATTTAATACTCCGTTATTTTTTTTTTTTCTTTCAACCATGGACGAGTACTTGCAGCAGACAGATTCCAGCAGAGTTCAGCTATGTATCAATTAATAAGAGACAATGTCGATTACTTTCAACTTTCTTTTATAAAGTGAATCTACGAGGGCGGATCAATAATTTCGTAACTTTTCGAGCTTCTCTCGTATTTATATGAATTGCAACAGTGCTCCCATCAAGTACCACCTGTTAATAGACTACTGTCAAATTTTGAGCAAGTTTTCGTTTAACAGCTGTGCAAAACATGCATTCCCGTGGCTTTTTTTAAAAAATGGAATAAAGTGAATTTCGAGTGCTCATTAAAATTTTTTTTTGCGAAAAACACCAATCAAGCCAAGGAAAAGCTTGTTAATACTATGGGGACTGTGCACTATCCATTTCAATGATAAAAAAGTGGGTTATTGACATTTGTTGTGGCGTTACAAGAAAGGAAGATGCCGAACGTTCTGGACGCCCAGTTGAAGTCTCTACACCCAAAACAATTGAAAAAAATAACGATATGGTGTTGGCCGATCGGTGATTGAATGTGCGATATATTGTGGAATACATAGGTATCTCACATGTCTCAGTGGTTTCAATTTTGAATAATCACTTGGGTATGAGAAAGCTTTCCGCAAGATGTCTGCAGCGTTTGCTTACAATCGACCACTAACGAAATCGTGTGACAGCTTAGTTTCCATGGCAAAAATCCATAAAGTAGACTACGAACTGCCCCCTCATTCGCCTTATTCTTCGGATTTAGCCCCCAGTGACTATTTTCTACTTCCAAACCTAAAGAAATGGCTCGGTGGAAAGATATTTAGCTCCAACGATGAAATTATTGATCAAACAAATGCCTATTTTATGGACCTAGAAAAATCCTATTTTTCGGAAGGGATACAAAAATTAGAGAAACGTTGGACTAAGTGTATTGAGCTAAAAGAAGATTATGTTGAAAAATAATTTTTTTTTGCAAAAAAACTGTGTTTCACGGACTTATTGAATCACCCTCGTATAATTAAAATGTCTACAAAACTGTCTTTAGCTGTGTCGTCGTGTACCATAATCGACAGGATTAAAATTACTATGTCCGTCCACGTAAACAAACGTACCGTGCGAAAAAAGTATGTTTACCGCAAATGCAAGATAAATAAATCAAACAAAAAGTTAAAATTTTATATAACATAAGAGAATATATCTCTGTTTATTTATAAAAGTTTTATAAAGCTTAAGCGACATTTCTTACTAACATAGAAGTATGAAAAAGGAGTTAAATAGATTCGAACATATTATTAACCCTTATGGAGTCTAGCGTTACCAAAGGTGCACCATTAATTACACTAACCAAAATAAATGTTTTTGAATTAAACAGCATTAATAAATTAAATTAAAATTGTGCTAATATTTGTAATATTTAGTTATATATTTATATTTATGTTTTTTTAATATATATTTTAGGTCTCACTCTTCCTGGAAACTCATTCAAAACTCAAATATACGTAACAACAATAATATGTTTACTATGCCAGTCAAGAAGAGATCAATTAGCTTTATTGAATGCTTGTGGTATTCCAAGTTTAGCTCGACTGATAATTATGGAAAACGCGCATATACAAATACCTGTACTTCAATGTCTTTGTCGGATGTGCTTTGAGAATAGATCCGTTTCGGATAATATTTGTGTAACAAGGTAAATTGAATATTAAAAGAAAACACGTTTCTATGAGGATTTCTATGCTTACAGTTTTCAAGGGCGATCGATCTTGAATATATTAAATTCATTAACGTCACGGTCATTTTCACCCGAAATGCAACTAAGTGCTGCTAAGTGTTTAACGTACCTATACAGATCTGGTACATTGCTTTCATCAGATTTTAGAATATTAAACAGAGCTCTTCCCTGTTTGGTTCGCTTGTGTTCAGAAAATTTTAAACGATCCATAAGAGGTGCTGCGGCCGAATCACTGGCATATTTAATAGAGGTAATTTATAAATCATTAACTTAAATCATTCAACTTAACTTCTTTTTCTATGGGTACACTAGCGGGCAAAGCCTGCTTCGTTGTTAGTGCAGAAATTTCACGTCAACTTCAAATGGCTTGTAAACAAAGAAAGAATTGACAGAATGACTTGCAACTTTGCATGTGTACTCAGGACAGTTATACCAACTTGAGAAAAAAAAGTTTGGGGCTAGCAGTGCCATCTCTTGGTGAGCGCAGGAACTTTTCAACCAACCTGTACCAATGAGTACGAAAATGAAGTCCGTTTTTCAAAACACTGTTGCGTTTTTCCGGAAAATGGGAAAAAGTAAGGTTACCATATGGTAACCCTGGGTCGCCTAGGGTACAGGTTTTTTTTAAAAGTGAAAATGATTTTTGAAAATTTTTTTTCAATAAATTTTACAAAAGCAGATTTTTTAAAACATTTTTATTGAAATTATAAGTAAGAAAAAAAATAAAATGTTAAAAGTGGTATGGTAATTGGCAAAACACTTTACGCAAAGGCCTACATTGCATTTTATACAAACTGTTCGTCCGTTAACTTTACATCATTTACAAAGAGACCAAACTTTATAGCCAAATCATAACGGTTTGCCTTTTATAAATTGTTCATAGAAAGATTTTGTTCTGCATGAAAATTTTCAATCATTTTTGCTTTGAAGTGATCTGCTCCGGTTTTTGAAGAAGCCTTGGAATTCTCTTTGAAGTGAAGACTTTGCAATATCTCTTGAAATCGATTCCGACGCATGGTGTTAAAAGATTGTTGCGAATGTCTTCATCCTGACCCCACAAATTTCTGTAATTGGCATGATAATTGTAGCCCGTAATGATCAATATGCCGATAAATGCTCTAAGTTCGCCGACTGTTATATTTGGATTTGGTATATTTTGTGCGATCGCAAATAATGCACAAACGCAAATGTGTCGCAACAAGACGACACCAAGAAACTTTTTAAATTGTTGGTGTGGCAGTAAATTACGACAATCTTCGTAATTTGCAACTGGAAAAATGGGGATAACAGTTAACGTGTCATTCTTTACCCATTGAAATACTGTTTCCTTGTTCCCTTGTGGCAATGCAACATTTAAAGGCGTTTGCTGCGCATTTCGTAACCGCTTTCTGTCTGGTGATGCTGTGCTATTGGATGTTGTTGGTTGATACTCCAATCCTAGATATGTGTCTGCGGCCACAATAATGGGCAAATCTTTTACCTTTGGTGCTGAAGAATTTTGGTATTGATAAACTAATATTGTTTTCAAACATACCTTCAAATTCTTCTTGCTCATCAAAATTTTGTAAATGCCCTCCACTAGCCATTACAACTTCACAGCAGCCTTTTATTTGAGCCGGGCAAACATTATCTGGGGTGCCCCACGTTTATTTTCAGCATCATCTTCGCCAGATATGTTTCCATCTACAGGAGGCTCGATGTAAATGTCAGTTGGTATATCAGTTGGCTCATTTCCATCGTCTGCTTCCTCGAGCTCTTGAATGTAATCAAGCATTTGTTGCAAAGATAAACCTCTGAAGACCGTAAAATTTATAAAATGCAAATGGAATATGAATAAATATGTTAAATACATTTCCAAAAATGTACAGAAGTTCACATGAAATACAAAAAAAAGACATGTACCCTAGCCGACCCACGGTCACCATATGGTAACGCCTTGAGAATAATGTAAAAAATAGTACAAAAAAATATTTTTTCTAAAAAAAAACTAATTTGCATTTCATAATTTATTTCATTAGCTACCAATAAGTGTAATTAAACTTTAAATTTATATAAAAAGAAATACTAAAAACATACTTACCGACGCTCCATATCGGAAAATGGGAATTATTAACTTTTTTTGTCACCTCAATTTCATAAGCGATATCTTCGTTAACTGTAACATATGGTAATCGTGGGTTATTTCGGGTTAAATAAAGAGAAGGTATACAAGAATTTTAAAAGGTAAAATCGTATCAATTGGTGTCAGAAGTGGGATTGCAATATAATAAGGCGTGCTGAAATTAGAGGACCTAAAGTGGAACAACTCAAGAAGAATTGAGTAAGTTCGAGCTACCTGCAGCAATAAGATGGAATTGCAAAAGAGGCGCCGTAACATTGACATCGGTAACTATGAATTTGACGAAAAACAAGAAATGGAGGTTAGTTCCCGCAAAACAGAAGGTAACATGGAGTTAAGCGAAAAGTTGGCTGCTATGATGGAAAAGATGGAAAAAATGAGAAACTGCTGGAAACTTCTTCTTGTGGTAGTGAACACAAAAAATAAATATACCGAACGGAACTAAGAGGTAGACTGCAGAAAGCAAATGAGTCGGTGCAAGATTTTGCGGCAGAAATTGAGCGCTTTGTGCAGCTGACTTATCCAGGCGAAAATAATCCATTCTTAGATCAGTTCAATATTGAAACATTTGTGAATGGAATTCGTTATTCTGTTGTGAGACATGCGGTGTGTGCTACGCAGAAATGCTGAAACTGTTTCATTCGCGCTGACCCAAGAGACTGCAAAGGGGATTTCTAAGGCGCGTAACCTCGAAGTGACTGCTGAAAAAGAGGCAGATATGAGCACCAAGTTAACAGAGGCAGTTATGCAGGCGTTAGGGGAAATGCTAGTCAAGTCGAAGGATAAGTGCTTCAACTGTAATAGAGGAGGACATTTCCAACGAAATTGCAAAGCACCAAGGAAAAGCCTCCGGCCGATCGGCAATCACCTCAATAGTCAGCGTTAAGCGTCAATAACGTATTTATAATTGCCGATATTGTGGACGAAGTAATCATTTTATGATTAGTCACGGCATTAATCTGCATATAGGGCAAAAAGTTAAGATTTGGAGGAATTTTTAAATACCCCTTGGTGTTGGATATCAACAAACGGATCTAGTAAGAAAGCTAGTAACCAACAGGCATCAGGATCTACCAGCACGGTCAGAAACTCTAGTATGGGTGCGCATGGAGAGAAATTGTAAGCTTGTGGGTGGTAGAACCAAATACCGTATAAACCAGGATGTACAAACTATAGGGTCCGCCATCTAACGTTTTTTTTTTCAACTAGTGCTTATTTCGTGAATGGTAACACTTAGCTCATGTTTGATTTGACAGATAATTAGTTTTATCCTTCCGCTGAACGAATATGGTTGTGTATACGCTTGAACAACGCTGGGAAATATTGCCACATTACTTTGAAAATCATGGTAATGTTGCAGAATGTCATCTTTTCAGTTGAAACTTTTTTTTGATCTTGGCGGGTATGTAAACAAGCAAAATTTTCGCATTTGGTGGACAAAACGAGTCACTGTTTGGTGCGGATTTTGGTCCAGAGGCATAATTGGGCAATTTTTCTTCGAAAATGAGCAAGGAGTGGCCGTTACAGTCAATGGCGATCGTTATCGGGTCATGTTGAATGAATTTTTGTTCACAAAAATTGAAGAGGAGGATATTGGCAACATTTGGTTTCAACAGGACGGCGCTACGTGCCACACTGCCGAAGCTACACTCGATGTTTTGCGCCATATTTTTGAAGATCGCATTATCAGCCGCGGAGCTGATGTCGTTTGGCCACCGCGGAGCTGCGATTTGACACCGTTGGACTATTATTTGAGGGTTGTCGTCAAAGATAAGTGTTACGCCGACAAGCCAGAGACAATTGACGCTTTAAAGGACAATATTCGTGAAGCCATTGGTGAAATACAGCTGCACACAATCGATAATGTGCTTAAAAATTGGACCGATAGTGTAGGCTACTGCATGGCCAGCCGAGGCAGCAATTTGAATGAAATTATTTTCCATTATTAACCGGAAGGATTGTACTTTCAAATAAAAAAAAGAAATTTGAGAAAATATTCAGTAGTTTTTTTATAGCATTTTCAAAAAAAAAAGTTATTTGGCGGACCCTATACAAAATTTTTAGCCATCCATGATGCCATGCTGCCATGATGACAAATAGTCCGACTACAACAAAATTCTTAGCCGACACCACAAAATTCTTAGCCGATTTATAGAAACACCTAGGGCCGTATGCAAAAAAAAAATTAACAAAGTTTGGTAAACCATTGTTTAGCAAAATTGTGAAATGGATACTTTAAGAAGAATTGGTAAAATTAATTGTGATTGTTGAAAAATTAGTGTTAATTGTGTGTTGTTTTTATAAGTATATACTATTATCCAAATCCGAAATAATTATTGGCCAAGAATTTACAAGCCGAGGACTGATTGGTTCTCTCGTCCTGATTTCCAATTTAAAAAAAATATCATTTTAACAAACAAACAACAAAAAAAAATAAAATAATAGAACTGATTAAAACACATCACAAAACAATGTAAATGTAAGAAATGTTTAAGTGATGTGCTTACAATCAATACAGCTCGTTATTCGAATACTTAAAACATTTCTAACATAAAAAATCTGGTTAGTTTTTCTTAATTTCCATATTATTTTATGATAAAATAATAAGAACCTTTTTATAGATTTGATTACCCGGCTGAATTAATATTAGTTTTGTTGCATCACTTACCATAAAGTGACAACTGAATATGATGGCATTGCCGGAACAAAACTATAAAAATCATTAAACTTTTATTTGTTAAAGTGGGGTTTTTGCATACGAATTTTTAACAAACGTTTATTAGCCTTAGGCCCAATATTATAACTTGCCTTTAAGGTGCGTGCTAGTTAAAGGTAACTTTAGCTAAAGTGAGGAATAAAGTGACCTTTAACTTTTTTATTACAACTTCCTTTTAAAATAAAACTAAGTTTTTTCAAAATATGGCATTACCAGAGCAAAAACCGATTACTTTTGACAAATTAAAATGGTTCTTTAAAATACGTTTTGGCAACGACGTACTTTTATTTATTTATTTACTTACAACAAGCAAAAAATACAAACGAAAAACAAAATTTCTTCGAATTGTGTAAAAGATCAAAATGATTGTTGTAAAAAATTTACATTGTTGACGTCGAACACAGGAATAAACAGCAAAGATACGGTCAAAAAACTACACGGCAACTACACTGCAGAGCAGAAAATGTGGCAACTTCAAGTGCTTAAACCTTTCGTTAAAAGTTAAAGGCCAGATGAACTTACCTTAAGCTTATCGGTTACCTTTAGGTTAAAGTATACTTATAATAACGAAAAACTAATAACACTGTCCAACAGCATTTTTGGAACAGAATAGCGACCCTATAATTCTGAAAGGGTATGTTGAGTAGATCATTTTTGTAGAACCACTATTAAAACAAAATTATAATTTTTTTATAGAAGTTGGCGTGTAATTTTACTAATTAAGCGTAAAGAGCTTTATTTACAACATTGATGTCTTTGGTGACCCCCACTGAAATTTCCCGGCAAACATTTTCGTAGAATATTTTAATCCTTAAATGTCCTTTTTTAAAGAATATTTTTGATTTTCTCGAAAAAAGGGTCAAATTGACCCATAAAGAGACCTGTTAGAGGGTTAAGATCTTCCACAAAAATAATCCTCATACAATTCCATAATACAACTCTGACCATAAGAATTCTCTCAGACATTAACTTACAGCATTTTTTTCATATAGTATAATGCTCCCTTCGACCAAAAAATTACAACTTTGACCCACTGTAAAAAAAAACTCAGACGTGCTGGACCATAAGTTTGTTCTACAAAAATGATCTACTCAACATACCCTTTGAGAATTATGGGGTCGCTATTCTGTTCCATTCAAAAAGTCTTAATTTGTTGGACAGTGTAATCTGTCCGTTAACAACCTAACTTTAGCTATCGGCAAGTTATAATAATGGGCCTTAATGTGTTTGTTAACTAATGTGAAAGTTAAAGCTAAAGTAATTTATTTTTTTGCATACGGCCCTTAGCCTTTAGCAAGGGTTGTACCGCAAGTACAGTGATTGTGTTGTGAATGTATACGTTTGAATTTTTTTTTTTTTGCCTGACACAACAAACAACAATATTAATTATTATAACAAACAAATGTATATTTGAAGGTTAAACGAGAGTATGGAAGAGACAAAAAAAACAGAACAACATCTCCAATTTGTTTTTTTTACCTGCATTAAAAAAACCCATTTTAATATACATTTACGTTTTGTTGTAATATTTTAATTTTTTTATCTAAATAGAAATTTCTTAAATATAAATAGTTTAATAAATATAATACAAATGTTTTGTTGTTTTTTAGTCTCTTTGATTCTCACGTTTACCCTTGTTTTTATTGGAAATCAACTTTATCGTTTTGTACTTTGATAAAATTAACAACTGTTCTTTGGAAATTTAGTTTTTATTTTTGACATTAAATCAAATATTTCACTTCACTTTGTAATTTTTAAAATCGTTCAATAAATATTACTATAATTGTTCTAAGATCTCCGTTTGTGAAAATTCAATAGGTTATGGGCCAAGACGAGAACCTCGCGTAAAGAATAATTAATTCTGTGTGATCATAGAACTTACAGGAACGCTAATTAAAGTAAAATGGCGGTGGTATCAGGAAGAATACCCTTACTAAATGGAAAAAAAAAAATCCACAGACATGCCCCAAATGGAGGCGATTTTGCATAAAAGTCCTTTGTTACGAATGGTAAGGGGTGAAGAAACTAGACCAGAAGCGGTCACTATCGAGGAAAATACCAAAGCTCAGGAGAAGTTGTATCAAGAATCCGTAATCAAACAACGTGAACTTGATGACATAGATCAAGATGCCCGAGCGGAGATAATTATTGCTCTCGAACTCGCTTTAGTACGTATGGTTAAACATTTTAAAACATCTCATGAGATGTGGACGTATCTTAAAGATACTTATTATCGAAAGTCAACAAGAAAGAAGGCGGAATTATATCGCAAATTATTAAATTTGAAGATGGCTGAAAATCAGAATATTTCGCAGTATTTGGTAGAATTTGATGTCGCGGTCTCTAAACTTCATGAAATGGTAACTGATATTGATGAAGATTTTTTGACGGTAATGCTGTTAAATGGTTTGCCTGTCAAATATCAAGCAATAAAGCATTTGACACTGCCAATGTGTTTCCAAGTCTCAATATTGTACGTTCAAGGCTCCTAGAAATTGGTGGCAAGCCTGATGAAGATGAAATATTGGCTCAAGATAATGCGTTTAAGGTGAACAAGTTTAGAAAAGGTAACATGAAGATGAATGGTTATTGCACTGACAACAAGGATGATCAAGGTATGACATTTTTTCCTTTTAACTGTTATAAATGTGGAAAGAAAGGCCACATGGCCAAAAATTGTAAAACTACATTGAATAAAGCAAATGAAATCTATGTTGAAACGAATAGTAATTCATTACATTGTGGTTATGCAGCATCGACTACAGTAGCTTTTAGTTGTTTAAGTTCGTCAGAGAATAGTTGCATTTGGATTCTTGATAAAAAAGCCTCTTCCCATATGACGTATTTAAAATCACAGTTCATAGAAATCGATGAAGGTTTTAGAGGAACAGTTCGAATAGCAGACGGACGATACAGATTTGGAAGTCAGAGGAATTGGTACAGCTCAGATAAATGTTATAGTTGAAGGACATATAAGTTGGAAACAGGCCGTAAAATTCAATCTATCAGATCAGATAATGCAGCTGAGGTAACGAGACGTGTTTTTGAAAAATTCTTGAAAGAGGAATTGGTACAGCTCAGATAAATGTTATAGTTGAAGGACATATTAGTACAGTTAATCTTTTAAAAACTTTTTACATCCCTGATTTGAAAAGTAATCTGTTTTATGTAGGAAAAGCTACAGATAATGGCTGTAAGGTAGAAATATTTTCTGACAAAGCTATTGTGTACAAGAAAGGTAAAATTATGATATTATCCGAGAAGAAATATGGTATTTATTGTGTTGAATCTTTTCGAAGAAATGATTCTATAGCTGCGCGTGTTTCGGAATTTGAACTGTGGCATCGACGTTACGGACATTTGAACCCTGTATATCTTGGAAAGTTGAGCTCAGAAAATATGGTTTTCTGATTTCCAAACTTGAGATGTCAGAATATACAATGCAAAAGTTGCATCCGTGGTAAGCAAAGGAGACAAGTTTTTACCACAAAAAGGGAAAAGTCTTCTACTAAGATATTGCAGTAAATACACACGGACCTGTGTGGTCCAATGCGAGTAGAGTCAATGGGTAAAAAACTTTACTTTGCCAAATTTATCGATGATTACACTAGAAGAGTTTGCGTTCGGTTTTTGAGAAAAAAAGAGTGAATATTTAGAAATATTTTAGGAATTTAAGGTGGAAGTTGAGTTGGAAACAGGCCGTAAAATTCAATCTATCAGATCAGATAATGCAGCTGAGGTAACGAGACGTGATTTTGAAAAATTCTTGAAAGACTGTGGTATTAAACATCAGCTTAGCGTAGAATATACACCTTGAATGAAGACAAGGAAGTAGGATCTTCTGAAATCAGCAATAACAACACAAAACGTATATAACCTGAAAATGCATTTTATGAATTTAATTGGGGTAGTAAAGAACGTAACCTAGATGGTCTAATAAAGACAAATGAAAATCAGCTAGATGTATCAGAATAGGATAGTCAAAGTCAATTACAACTACACTCACCAAAAAAAGTCTGTAATGGCGACTAAAAATTTAGCTGTTATTACGGGAAATTTTGCTAATTTTTGCTGACTTGTAGTACAATGAAATTAGTAGAAAAATTAGTAGCCGCTACTAAATTTTAGTATACTTTTCGTAAAGTGGAATTTAAAATCGGTTTTCTAAAATCAGCAAAAAAATTACTACATATTATTAATATTAGTACAAAATTCTAAATTTATTTTTTTTTATCGAGCATTAAAATTTTTTTATTTTATTCAGGGACTGAAACCGAACCTGAACCCAAACGGGTTCAGGTTCGCTGTTTAGGAAAACTTTGAACCCGAACCCAAAAATTTAACCAGGTTCGGGTTCAAAAATATAAAAAAATATTCTTGCTGTTCATGGCGTGAGAAATGTTTGATAGAAAAATCATAACAACCTTCATTTCTTGCATTCCCTTTATCAAACATTTGATCAATGCAGAGCTATTAACAAAAAATGGCGAACACCAAAAATTTCTTTAATAGTTAAAAAGGTAAACTTGAAAAAAGCCGTACTAGACTGTCAAACTAGATGAAATTCCAGTTATTACGTCGTTGACGCCTTATTGGAATATGGGAGTTTTTGTTCGGAATTACTGGATGCTGCATTAACTATGAATAATAATATTTGGAATATTTGTGAAAAATTCGTAGATGCTTTTGCACCTGTTTAAAAATAACGCTGAAACTACTATATTTAAATATTATAAAAAAAGAAAACCAATTTAATCAAAATTTACTTTTGACTGCAGTATTATATTTAGATAGCAGATTTAAGTTAATGCTAAGTCCCGAAGATGTTGAAAATGCTAAAAAACATATTTTAAAAACAATTAACATTTTCAAAAATTTGCAAATGGAAAGAGAAGAAGAGAATTTAATAAGAGAATAAATATATTGTTCTTCAGGAGATAATGAAGATATGCTCGAACAAGTTCTAAAAAAGAAGGAAAGATTTTTAAATCAAATTTTTCAAAAAAGCCTTTTCAGCCTTGAAATTCATTTGTCGCCACATAGAACAAATTTCAAAGAAGAAAATTAAAAAAAATATTAATTGTAAAATTAAACGAAAATTTCTTTGAAAGATAAACAAATTTCTTATTAATAAAACATTTATACTTTTTTTAAATGTTGAACCCGAACCCGGAACAGAAACCGAACCTAAACTTTTTATTTCGAATAACCCGAACCTGAACCCATTTTTTCAGGTTTTCAGTCCCTGATTTTATTTTTTTTTAATATTTCATACAAAATTAAAAAACAATCACTAACTAAAAATCTTAAAAATTGTTAAAACATAAACGAATTAATAATTTTTTTATTTGGTAATTTCTTTTTTAAAAGAATATTTTAATATTTTTTTTTTTCTTTTAAGGTCTCAAATTTGAATTGTTTTTAGGGCTGATTTTTAGAACTAAAAAAGCTTTTTAGTGATATTTTAAGTGGATGTCCATTTTCAGACATGAGTCCCTTTTTTTAATCCATGTAACATTTTAAGGCAATTTAAATTTGTTGTTGTAAGTTTTAATTACAAATAACATTTCCTTCAATATCCACTTTTTTAAAATTAGTTAATTTTTTTTGTTAGTTTTAGCAAATCGGTTATAAAAAATTTGTAAAATGATTTCTGAAATTAGCAACAATAATTTGTAAATTTTCTGTAAAAACTCTGTAACTTGTAAATGTAAATAGCAAAAAGATTTGCTAAATAATATTTTTTTACTAAAAATCAGTACAAGAATAGTTAAGTGGGATTGAAAACCGTTTACAAATTTTTCTACTAACTTTTTTTTCTGAGTGTAGTAGAATCAGATCAAAATCAGATTCAATCGAATTGAATCCAACAGTCAAAATCTATTAAAACAAGTTGATTCAGAACAAGACCAGTTTTTTACAGACGATGAACAAGAACCGTTATGCAACAACGACAATGTAGCTTCTGAACCTTCAATTCAGGAACGATTATGATCATGGTCATTAATTAAAAATATAGGAGAAGCTAACACTATTGTATTCGCTGATGGCACAAAGGATCCCAGAACTTATAAGGAAATACTTCAATCAAGTAGGGTAGAGGAATGGAAATGTGCAGCTGAACAAGAGTATAAATCCTTAATGAGGAATAAAACGTAGGAGCTAGTAGTCTTGCCAGAAGGTTGATTGCAATAGGCTGTAAATAGATTTTTAAAACAAAATATACACCAGATGGCAAAGTAGATAAACGAAAAGCGCGTTTAATAGCAAAGGTTTATAACCAAGAATATGGCATTGATTACGTTGATACTTTTGCTCCAGTAGTTCGACAATCTTCTTTGCGATTAATATATTCACTTGCTGTTGAAAGAGATCAGAAATTGCGTCAGTTAGCTATTTCTACAGCCTTTTTAAATGGGGACTTAAATGAGGAAATTTTCATAACAACCCGAAGGCTTTACTGAGGAGGCGACCAAAAACAAAGTTTGTAGATTGAAAAAGTCTATATATGGGTCGAAACAGGCTGGTCGACAATATTCTTAAACAATCTAAGTACGACCAATGTGTTTATTCTTTAAAAACCGAAACATATAGTTTACTAGTAGCATTATACGTATATGATATAATTGTCGCCTGCAATAATGAGAAAGTTATAAGTGACTTAGTTGAATTGCTAACAAACAATTTTGAAATTCGTAACATAAAAGACCCAAAGCATTGCATAGGATTTGAAATTAATCAAACGCCAGGATCATTGCCTATTAGCCAACCAGGCTATATTGAAAACTTGATTGCGAAATATGGTTTATCAAGTGCAAAAACATGTAAAATCCCAATGCAGCCGAAAATTAATCTCGAAAAAAAACCAACAATTCCAGTAGAAGGGGAGAAAGTAGATATGACTAAGTTCCAAGAAATTATTGGTTTTTTACTACACCTGGCGGTATTCAGCAGACCCGATATTTGTTGCAGCGTTAACAAGTTATCACAATTTTGTCAGGATTCAAGAAAACAACACTGGAATGCAGCGTTAGCTATTATTAGATATTTGAAAGAAACAAAGGATTATGTGCTTATGTATAGGAAAAGTTCTAAGCCTTTAGTTGGTTTCGTGGATGCAAATTGGGCTCAGGATACTAATGATCGTAAATCTTAATCTGAAATTTTGTTTTATTTTCGCAGGTGCGGTCATACCCTGGGAATCACGTAAATAACGAGTTGTTGCAACCTTAAGTGCTGAATCTGAATATATTGCTTTTACTGAATCGGCAAAAGAAGCTATGTATTTAAGATATTTGTTAGAGGAATTTAGCTATCCCCTGGAAGGTCCTACTACAGTTATGTGTGACTCACAAAGTGCCCAGCATAAGGCAAATTTTGGTGGTCATCATTCTAGAACAAAACATCTTCATTATCGCTATCACTTCATACGTGACGCTATTGAAAATGGCGTGGTAAAAATCAAGTACTTGCCGACAGACCAGATGCTTGTCGATGTACTTACAAAACCATTACCAAAGGTAAAGCATCAGTTCTGTATTCAGCAAATGGGCATGATATCCAAAAACGATTGTCGTTGAGAGGCGTGTTGGAAATCAACGTTATCGTTTTGTACTTTGATACATTAAATCAAATATTTTACTTCACTTTGAAATTTTTAAAATCATTCATTAATTGTTCTAAAATCTCCGTTTGTGGAAATTCAATAGTTTCGTTTGTTGCAAATATTACAAAAAAAATGTAAATATTTATTAAAATGGGTTTTTAATGCAGGTAAAAAAAAAACAAATTGGATATGTTGTTTTGTGTTTTTGTCTCTTGCTTACTCATGTTTTGTGTTTTTTGTCTCTTCCCTACTCTCGTTTCCCTTCAGATATACATTTGTTTGTTATAATTAATAATAATTTGTTTGTTGTAATAAATAATATTGTTGTTTGTTGTATGTTAGACAAAAAAAATTCAAACATGTACATATACATTCACATCATCTGTAAATTGGCTAAGAATCTTGTGGTGTCGGCTAAGAATCTTGTGGTGTCGGCTAAGAATTTTGTTGTAGTCGCACCATTTGGCATCATGGCAGTATGGGTGGCTAAAAATTTTGTAGTTTATACATCCTTATACGGTCCTTGGTAGAACTAACTGAAATAAAAAGTAACCTGATAACAGCAAAAAGCGTCGTCAAAACCAGAAAAGACAGAAGAGTTCCTGTAAGAGTGCTTAACCTATAAAGTTTTGAAAAAGTTGTCAGACCGACTCTGAAATAGCTCACTGTACTGTACCAAAAGTAATAATCCGTTGCGAAAAGAAGCCTTGACCTTTCAGTGTGTCCATTGAAGAACGAGAAATGCTGGCAGAATATGTGAAGAAATGGGTTAAAGAACTGGCGCCGCCTGATTGAAATAAATCCAAATAGTTAATCAGGAAATACGCCTCCGTCAAAGCCAAGGAAGAACGGAATTTGTGAAACATCCAATAAATACTGGTTAAGCGAGGCCAATAAATCAGGCGCCCAGAAGTATTCTCCTAGCAAAACGTAGCGAAGTGAAAGAGTTAGTAAGCAAAATGGAGCGTCAAGGGGTAATCGAGCCATCCTCCAGCCCATGGAGCTCGCCAATAGTTTTAGTGAAGTAGGAGGATGGCAGCACCCAATTCAGTGTGGATTACAGAATACTGAACGACATCACCAAGAAAGACAGCTATCCGATACCCAGATTTGACGACACGCTAGGAGGAACCAAATGGTTCTTCACATTGGACTTGTAAAGTGGCTGACTTTAGTGCAAGCAAAGGATTATGACAGTTTGATGTCATGCCATTCGAAGTCTGTTTCAGCAACATTCGAGCATTTGATGGAAAATGTGTTGAAGGGACTTCACTGGAAGACATGCTTAGTGTACCTTGACGACATAATTGTCATGAGGAAAACTTTCGATGAACACCTGAAGAATTTAGAAGAAGTCCTAAGGCGGATATCAGCAGCTGGACTCAAGCTTAGTGGAGAGAAATGCGAGCTGTTCAAAAAAGAAGTCAAGTATTTGGGGCATCGCGTATCCGATGAGGATAAAATACGGGCTGTAAAGGATTGGCCTTGCCCGAGAAATATGCATGAGTTGCGCAGTTTTCTAGGCCTCTGCACATACTACAGATGGTTTGTACCAAATTTTGCCAGTGGGATGAAGCTCAAGAACAAGCATTTCTGAAGCTCACCTATTCCGGGTTATCCTATTGCTGGGGAAAAATTTGTGGTTGATAGCGATGCAAGCGCGTATGGAATAGGTGTGCTTTCGCGGGTGATCAATGGAACTGAAAAAGTCATAGGCTACCACAGCCTGGTACTTTCGAAGCCTGAAAGAAACTGCTGCGTAACGCGACGGGCACTTCTGGCAACAGTAGGTTGTGTAAAGCACTATCACAAGTATCTGTAAGGTCAACACTTCCAACTGAGAATCGACCATTCTGAACTAATGTGGCTGCTACAATTCAAGCAACCAGAAGGGCAGCTCGGTGGGTTGAACGGCTTCAGAGCTATGACTTTAGTATCGAGCACAGGAAAGGTAGGCAGCATTGCAATGCATTAAATTTTTTTTCCAATATGACGCCTAAATACTTAACTTTGTCAACCAAGGGACTTCAACACCATCAACTTTTATATTAAATTGGGGAAGAAAACAGTCTTTAATTTTTCTAGTGATGAAAATGCTTGGGTTTTTGAAGGGTTTACCAAAATTTTCCACTTTTTAAAAAATTAGTTACTGAGTCAACAGAACTTTGTAGGTTGCTTAATAAATCGGACGCAAAGACGTTTGAGCTTAAAATAGCGGTGTCGTCAGCAAAAATTGAAGACTCGCAGCTTGTCAATGATGGGAAATCTGAAGTAAAAATATTGTAGAGTATAGGAGAAAGACACGATCCTTGGGGACAACCAGCTAAGATGTTGTATTCTGTCGAAGATTGTTTACCGACATAAACACAAAAAGACCTATTCGTTAAGTAGCTCCTAATAATTTTAATAGTTTGGATGTCCATACCAATAGTAATTAATTTACAAATAAGCCCGTCGTGCCATACTGAGTCAAAGGCAGATTTTATGTCCAGTAAGATCATTGCCGTAGATTTTCCATCATTAAAACAGTTTATTACTTTATTACTAATTCTGACTAACGGTTGTGTGGGGGGAGGGGGGTAGAATGTTGTTATTCTACATATAATTAACAATTTCCTCCTTTATAGCCTTTTGCACTATTTTTCTCATTGCATTTAGAAGGCTTATTGGCCTGTATGAGTCAGGACTTGAATGGTCATTACCTGGTTTGGGAATGGCAATTATTTTTGATTTTTTCCATACATTGGGGAAATGACAAAATTAAAAGCATGCATTGTAGAGGCGTACAAGAATCTCAATGCCTAACGAGGGTAATGCTTTTAGACATTTATTAGAAATTCCGTCTATTACTGCGGATTTTCTATTTTTTAGCTTTTAATAATAGTTTTTATATATGCAAAATTTACTGTTCCTAGATTGCCTAACGAGGGTAATGCTTTTAGACATTTATTAGAAATTCCGTCTATCACTGCGGATTTTCTATTTTTTAAGCTTTTTATAATGTTTTTTATATATGCAAAATTTACTGTTCCTAGATTACTCTCTGACGAGTTTTGGGGGCTTAATACTGACAGAGAGTTGCTAACAAATTGTTCGAATGTGTCGAAATCTCCTAAGTTTGAAGACACAGAGCGATTCAAACGAAACTTCTGACCAAGTACCTCAGACTTCTGAGTGTTTGTGGTATATACATTTCCGTTATATTTTAGTGTTGCAATACATTTCTTTCGAATAATTTTAGATAAGTTAAAAAACTTTCAAGAGGATTTATCCAAGCCCTTAAGGAAATCATTCCAATTCGAGTTTCTAAAATTAGATATTTTATCACGGATAACATTATTTAAAAATGTAGTCTGAGATTTAACAACAGAAATTCTATACCTTATCCAACATCTTCTAGCCTTATTTCTGAGTTTAATTAAATTTATAATATGTCTTGGTAGTCGCTTTACATAAATATTTGAAACTTACGGTAACAATGTTGTAAAGTCTGTCACTAATTTTTCAATGTCATCAACACGATTCAAGGAAAATTGCAATAGGTTAAAAGCATTATCGCTGATAAATTTCTTGAATCACCTCCAGTTGGCATTGCCATAGTTATACTTAAGGTTGTCTGTGGAAAGATATCTAGAGTTGAATGTGGTATGAACAGGCAAATGATCAGAACCTAAGTTGTTAAGAGTAAGAGCTGTGGAAAGTTTGTCAGTAACATTGGAAATGAAGAAATCAAGGACTGAAGGATTCGCTCTGATATTAGAAGGAACCAAGGAGGATAAACAATACCAAAATTGTTAGTAGCAATTAAATCATAGAGAATATTTTCCCAGCAGTTCGCACGAATGCAACCCCAAGATTGGTTTCTACAGTTGAGGTCTCCTCCCAAGATATAATTTTCCCTAATCCTTGCAAATTTTCATAAATCTTACCTTAATTGAGTTTTCTTGATATTTGAAGGTCCAGGAGTTCCCCCAGGAAAATAACAGCTGTAAATATGTAAACAGGTGTTGTCAGCAAGTTTGATTTTAATACCTATATTTTCAATAAGTACCGTATTTAAAACAGGTAAAAGTTCATGTTGTATAGATCTGCATATTACGATTAATACACACACCGCCCCCTCTAGAATTTTCACGATCCTTTCGATAACAAGAAAATTCTGGGTGTGCAATTGAGGTATTATTGCCTAGCAACGTTTCAGTCACTAAGCCAATATCGACATTTTCACGTAACATAAAATCAAAAAATTAAAAGACTTTATTGCGAATACATAACATATTTTCAGACTATCATTGATGATAAAAATTTAAAGGCTAAATCTGTAACAACATTAAATTGTTCCCTTTTGGTATTACAATTACTATTTTTTAATTAACTCTAAGGTTAATGATTTAAGTTCCTCTAAGGAAAATAGATCGTCAGACGGGGCATGACCGTTACGAACAATACTAGCAAAAGAAGTATTATTAGGTGAAATATTACCATTAACATTAAGTGTATGATTAGTACGAGAAATAATATTAGAATTTTTATTAATATTAAAATTGCCTCTGGAATAACGATTCTTTAGACCTACATATGAGGCTCTACTGCGGCAGTTTTTACAATGGCAGCTTGCACATTTTATTAACTCTGAAGTGAAAGATGACGTTGAGTGTGACCCAGCACATTTAGCGCAGAATGTTTCGACTTTACAATTGGTTGATCCATGACCATACATTTGGCAGTTACAACATTGTGTTATTTTGTTGGGAATTTTGGATTGGTAATTCCATTTCACACGAACATAATCGATATTGTTGTAAATTTTTCGTAAATTAGTTAGGCTTACTGCACCTTTTTGAAGATAAACCACATACAAAATAATTTCACGACTATTATTCGACTTTCGCTAAACGGATTTGACGTCTAAACATGTTAGACCAATATTGGTAAGTTCCGATTTTAACTTATTTGGATCCATTTTGTCTAAACGAGAAAAAACTACTTTAAATTGCCTCTTGGTTTTTGGCGTAAATGAAAAATATTCCATTTTGTTGTCTGTTACATACTTTGTAGCAGCGTTGTAGTCATATTGGACTTCGCAGAAAAGTTTATGTCCAATTGAAATCTTCCTAATTGAATATTTTATAATTTTGCAATCCTTACAAAGTTTGTGTATATCTTCAGTATTTCAAAATAGTTATATGTGGTATTCGAGGCTTCACAGTAGTGGAGACACCCATATAATCATCTGTATTTTCATTATCAGATAAGACTTGAAGAGGATGGTAATAACTATTGTAACCAACACGTTTAGATGAGTTGGCAATAACATCAGATGCTCGTCTCTTTATCGAACTTATGTTCGAAAGAGAGAGTAACTCATACAGCTCACAGAATGATTTGTATTTTGTCTCTCCAGAACAGCAACACAAAACAAATCACCCGAAAGTTTCTAAATCGCAATCAATACAAAAAAACAATGCAGTGCAGCAGAACTACAAAAAATTTACCGAAACGTTTACTAATAATCTTGACGCGTAATCTGATCTTGTATCGTCAAACAATCAAGAGAGACTGATGACAACGGTTTTAAAAGCTTAAATCATAAAAATATGTTGCCATAACATAACAATGCCAGATTTGTAAAACAGGATATTTTCAAAAATAATATATGAGAGCTTTAAGGTCTTCAAATCAGGAATTTCTGTTTAAAAATTTGGGCCTTTTAACAATATTTGAAAGTGACAATTTGAAGTAAACCAAAAAAAAAAAACAACAAATTTTGTGATAATTATCATTTTGGTTATGATAAAAACTAGTAATTATATTAATTACTATTAATGTAAATTTTTTAATTGATTCAAGTTAAATCCTGAAATATATACTTGGTCTTAAGAAACAGAAAACTGTAAAAAATAATAACATTTTTCAAAATGCTTATTTTGTGTCTGTGTGACTTTTTTCAAAAAAAAAAAAAAAAAAAAACATGTGAAGCTTATGCAACAATCAATGTATTTACTTTTACTAAGAAAAATAAAATACATTTTTTCATAAGACAATAATTGAAAAAATCAATTTTTCGAGATATTTTGTCACGACTGAATTGCTGTCGTCGAAATTGACGGTCTATTTCGTCTGATTGTGATATACTAAGGGGCAGAGCCCGCGACGTTGTTAGCGTAGAAAAATATTGTCCGGAGTGCCCACTTGATTACCCAGAATCCCCCATTTTTACCATGTCCCCGGACAAAATTTACTTCAACAATGAGTTATCATACCTGTACTCCAGGTGATACACACTTCAGGTTTCTAAATCGAGTGTAAGCAGCCCATCAACAGGGAGACTCTTCTCTTTACCCCTTTCCATAGGAATTATAAGAAAGCCCGTCTGAGAGAACGTCTACGCGTAGGAGGAACCCACATACCAAATTTAAACTTCATATCTCTAGTGGTTTTGGCAGGCCGTCAAGGGGGAGAATTTTCCACTTTTTTGCACCCCCCCGTTGGTTTAACTCATGTCTCATTCTAAGCTGATGTCTACGCCGGGGGCGGAACCTTTATAAAAAGTTTCAACTTCCTAGTTCGAAAGGATTGGGGAAACCGTCAGGGAAGATTTTTGAAGATTCAGTCTTAGCTGCTGTATACGCCGGAGGATGAACTTTTATACCAAATTTCTCAAAATTCCATCTGGACAGATGTCTTAGTCGGATGAGGTATTTACATACAAAATTTCAACTTTCTGGGCCCAGCTGTTTTGGCAGGCCGTCAAAGGGGAGAATTTCCCCTTTTCCTCCGTTCCAGTCTTAGCTGATGTTTATGCTGAAGGAGGAACCGTCACACTAATTTTTGCAGCCCGTCAATGGGAATAATTTTCTCTTTTTTTTCCTCCCTCTAGACTTTTCCAAAAATCCCGACTTAACTGAAGTCTCCACCGGTGGAAAAACCATAATAAATTAAAACTTCCTAGCTCCAGCGGTTACGGCAGGATGTTATGCGGGAGACTTTTCCCTTTTTGCTCCTCCGTATGAATTTTAGAAAATACAATTTACGGGGATTACTATTAATATTTTGGGGACAAAATGGAAGGGGTTTCGTTGGATTATTTTTCACAACTTTCGACGTAGATTATCTCAACAAAAATGTGTCGATGAACTCAGTTCTTTGTATGACGATAAAGAACCATCAAAAACCACAGTATATCGCTGATATAGTGAATTCAATCGTGGTCGTAGTTCGGTCGCCGACGAATTTCGTGAAGGTCGTCCAGAATCGGTTGTTATGCCACAAAATATCGATGCAGTGCGTGAACTGATAATGCAAGATCGTTATGCGACATATTGTAAGATAGAGGCATCCTTGCACATTAGTTCCACTTCAATACATTCGATTTTGCATGAACACTTAGTTGTAAAAAAATTTTTTTCTCAGTGAAATTTGTTGACGGTCAATTCTGAGTGGTACACGACCATTTGTTTGCCGGAAGTCTTCGGAGAAATTCGTAAAACCTACCGCCGATGCATATTTACTGTTGAAATCATATTGTGATAAATTATATGTTAGATCTCCTAACTCTTCATCTTTTCTAGACTTTATATTCATGTTCTCTACTGGTTTATGGTCACAGAAGACTGTAAATTTTTTTCCCATGAGTCCATATTTCCAATAATTAATAGCCTCTTTTATTGCTAAGCTTTCTAAATAGATAGCTTTTTTCTTTTTTTTTTTTCTTTGGTTTAATTTTTTCGAAAAATATGCCACTGGTTTTTCTTCGCCATTTGCTTGCGGTTGCTTTAAAATCGCACCAACACCTTTTATACTTGCATCAATGTAAATATATATTTATTTATTTTATTTTTAATCATATAATTACAAATTATATGTTAATACCCTAACCGAGCACTAGCAACGAAGCTCTTCGGCTCGTTGTAGTGAAAACAGACCAGAGCCTCTGGTGGGAATTGAACCCACGACTCCCGCACTGATAAGCTAGCACGCTACCAACTAGCCTACCGGGGCGCTGAATGTAAATATATATTGGCATGTCCTTATCAAAAATAGCCAAACCCGGTTTAGAACAGAGTACTTTTTTTATATATTCCAATGCTTTGTTGCATTCTTCTGACCAAATATTTTTTTTCTTTTCTTAATAAGTTATGCAGTGGATCTAATGTAATTGAACTTTTCTGTATGTATTTATTACAGAAATTTATTTTCCCTAAAAACTGACGAATATTTTCCGAGTCTTCGGAATAGGAAAATTGCTTATTGAGATTAAATTATCTTTTAATGGGCTGATAGAATTATTTCTTTATTATTTATTATTATTATATGCCATAAATATTTCATAGAGTCTGCTGCAAACTTACATTTTGACCATTTTAGCCTGAAGCCTTCTTCCAGTATTGCAGTTAATAATTGTACCATGTGTTTGATATGTTCTTCAAAAGTTTTTGAAAAAATCAAAATATTGTCTATGCAATTTACTGCGAAATTTGTGAGTTTTTGTTTTCTTATAATATTACTCAATATTCTTTCTAAAATAGCTGGAGACGTTTTTAGTCCAAATTGAAAGCATGTCCATTGAAAATGACCTTCTTGAGAAACAAATCCTGCTTATATATATACATATGCACAGCGCATGTTGCGGGGACGGTTTTTCGTTCCACAAGTTACTATATATATTAGGTGAAAAGTCTCCCTTTAACGGCCTGCCCAAAAAGCTGGAGGTAAAAAGTTGAAATTTGGTATGAAGGTTTCTCCTCCGGTGTAGACATCGGATACGAAGGAAGCGTTCCTCTTCCGTCGTAGACACTCACCTAGGTCGGATTTTTGGAAATATGGACTAAGTATGAATTATAGCTCTCGGGGAGAGCTATGAGATTAACGCACTTTAAAAGGGTGTCGTGTAAATGGTAAAAATAAATTTTTGATCGTTATTGATTTTTTTTGCTCTCTTAAAAACAGCAGTAGCCCTCAGGAAGACGGACAAGACGAATAGACATTCCAAGTTCTTGCTCTAATGAAAGTCCTTTTAATGAAAAGAAAAAACGTTTATATTTTGCGTGTATCTCTATAAAGAAATAACGTTACTTACTGACACTGACTGACTGACTGACTGACTCACTTAAGCTACGGTCACATTGGGCAAATATTTTCCGCAAAAATGTTTGAACATATTTGCCCAAAATTTTGTCAAAGCAATATAGAGATTATTTTGTGGTCACACTACACACATTTATTTGCCTCTTTTTGTTTGATCAAATAACTTTCAAATAGTGGAAAACAAAAATGAGGAAAACATGTTTGCCCTATGGTCACACTTGAACAAATATTTGACAATAAAAATTGTTTGATCTAACTATAATAAAACATAGATTTATTTTCTCAAAAATTAAAAACTATAAAAACTTAAAATCTGATAAAGGACGATACAAGTTTTTTTTGAGTTGTGCTTTGAAGCAGTATCGGTACTTGTGGAAGAGGAGGAAAACGTTAAAAAGAAGTTTTGGCAAAAGTTTACTTTTTCGGACACCCTCAAAAAAATATAAAAATATCACCCCCTCGGGAATTAAAAAAAAATCTCTATGGGGTTAAGTGTGTCGGGCCTCTGTAACCCGCTAGGTTCAAAAAACAACAAAACACACCAAAAATCGTAAGTGTGACGGCTTTTATTAAAGAAAATTTTCTCACGATATGACCCCCTCTGGAATGAAAAAATAATTTTTTTGGTGTTAAGGGGGTCGGGGACCCTAGTCCCGATATGTCCAAAAAAAACCGAAACACACCAAAAATGGTAAGTGTGATAACTTGAATTAAAGGAAATTTTCTTCAGAATCCGAGAAACAGAATTAGCGTTAGGTTTTTAGATGTTAAAAAATACTAGTGTTTTGTAGTTGTTATCGTTGGCGTTACCCAGGGATTACCTTAGGGTGGTGATAGCAGAAACTGAAAACCGCCCATTTTACAAATAAAAAAATGAATTTCTTGGTAAAATGTGGAAGATAGCACCGCAGTCGAAATTTTTTTTAAAAACCGCGCGATTTTTTCACGAAATTTAAATTTTAGGTACATTGCGGCACGTAGCGCCGCAGACGAATATTTTTTTTTTTTTAAATCGCGCAATTATTTCTCAAAACTTTTCATTTTTTTTACTAAATGCCATTCCGTTTAATATGAACAATAAATTTCAGTTTATTTCAAAGCGAAAACTTCACTTTTCCTTTTCTACCATCTAAAATTTAATTAAAGTGGACCTAACGCGAATTCTATTTGCTGGATTTTGGAACAAAATCCATATTTGGAATCGTGAGAAAATTTCCTTTAACTTGTGGGTGTGTTTCGTTTGTTTTTGGACCTAGCGCGTCCTAGGAGCTCCTGCCACCTTAACAACATATATAAAATAAATTTTCTTTTTTAATTCCCAAGGGGTTATATATCTTATTAGAGGGTGTCTGAAAATGTAAACTTCAGCCGAAGTTTTTATTTAATATTTTATTTTGTAAACAAAGTGACGAAACATATGATTATTTGTTTGTTTTATTTAAGTGTTGACATCTAGATGTTATTTTTAACGGCAAAAGCACAAATATTTTACTTTTAACGATATATTTTGAAATATAAATTAACTGCTGAATCCTACATTAGATGCGCTTACGCCGCAAGCTATTAAAGTTGGCATAAGTCACTACCATATAAATTTGGCATAAGCCAACGCTTAGCCTTACTTAAGTCAAATTAGTATGCGAATGACACAAACCGACGCATAAAAACAGCTATTGCAAAATCATGTAATATTATCTTTCGAAAATTCTTGTACACAGAAAAAAATCTTTACATAGTAATAGGTTGTATATCAAACGCTGAAGTTTTTTTAGCAAACATTTTTAAGTAACTGGGTAATATACATAAAATGATTTTTTCTTTGTATCTATTATAGTGTACATACAATTGCATACGATTTTTAAAATAACATATGTTTTTAAAAATGTTTGGATTTTGTTTAGTTTGCTTCTAATTAAGTTGGTCATAATATTGGTCAAAATTTTTTAATTTGATGAGAAATTTTCTATTTGATTTTGTTGATTGTCTCAAAAGCATACGATGTTACTTGTAAAAAAACAGATTTTTTAAAATTCGGAAAATTGGTCTGTCAAAAATTAAGTTAACCGAACTTGAATGAAAGTGATTTAATAAAATTAACTTTAATAAAAAAATTTACAAAAATTTTAAAATTCATCTCACTTTGTTCTTTAGAACCCTTATTTTTTAGATTTTAAATCAAAGTATTTTTTTTAAGCTCAGATAGGTTTCAAAAAATTTAATTAAACCCCTCTAAAACTTTTATAAATATTAGTGTTTTCAATTATTCGACACTGCCAGTTAACCGGTTAGGGCATTATTCGAAAAATGAAGAAAATTGATTAATCTGTTATCCGGATCGATTAATCGGAAAATTTGCAATTAATCGATTAATGCAATATAAATGTTTTTATTTTATCAATAAAAACACAAAGAGCTGCTTTTTGTAAAATACCTAGTTAAGTTTAAAGTATTCCGAAGAAATATTGCCATAGAATCTTGGTATTTTTTGGCAGAAAATATTGTCAGACATGATCAGTGGAAATAAACCCTAAAGCCTAAAACTGATAAATTCAGTGTAGCAAGTCTATAGCCGCTAGGTAAAATTGAATATAGAAAATTTTCTTAATAAACAAAAGCAGCTTTCAAACAAAATTCAATAAGAAGTTCTTAAAAATATTATAGAGCAATTCCATATGAAAGCGATCACCTTTTGGACGACCCCTCTCCGATTTTAAAATAAATAGTCTCAATCGATTGCCCAGCAAAAAATAATGTACCTACATATTTTTTTTTTTTTTATAGTCACGGGTTTAGTGGTGGTGTCATGTGACAAAATTGAAGAATTCTTCATAAGGGACCTCATTGAAAGTTGTTTAAAAAAAAACTACTAAAGCGATCGCAACGAGTGATAGCTCGTTGGAAAGGTATTTATCAGGCTTTAATTGAAAAATAAAATTTTTCTAATTTTTCTTAGAAATTTACCTTTTTTCCCATGAAAATTAAGTTTTCCCATGAAAATTAAATTTTCCGATTTTCCACAGAAGCTCCTAAATTTTCCGGCTAATTTTATTTTTTTGGATTCCTCATAATTTTTGCTTTAAGAATCAGCAATAAAAAAAGGGGCCCGACTCCTTGTTTGGACAGGAGAAGAGTATTTAAGAGACCACCTTGTTCTCATTGTTTTTATATTTTTTATAATTGAATTATTTTTAATTATTTAACATTATTTTATTTTATTATTAAAAATACATTTTAAAAATTATTTTACAGTTAAAAATACATTTATGAAGAAAAAATCAATTTTTTTTAAGAGCCCCAAGTTGAGTGTGTAGTGAATATGGTCTGCCTGCCTTCACAAGATCGGCCATAAATCCATGGATAATAGCAGCAGTGGCATGTAATGGCACACCAAACCCGACTGAGGCTACAGGTCATAAAATGTTTTGTTAATTTTTTAAATTACCAGGTAATAAATATTTCGCCTAAAATGACACGTGCAGAAACAAGTCATAAAACACGGGTTTTCCATGAATATGGCGAAATATTTATTACCTGGTAATTTAAAAAATTTACAAAACATTTTATGACCTGTGGTCGGCTTATTGGCAGTAACCAATTAAGTCCCTCTTTAAAAAACATTTTATGACCAGTAGTTCACGCAAATTTTCCTATTATAGAAAAGCAAATATCGCTTATTTTTTTTTACCTATTTTTTACCAAAAAATAAATATAAATACTTCACACACTCTGAGTCAAATTTCAGATGAATACCAAACGTGAAAGTGTTAAAGTGTTTTTTTTGTAAAGTAAAGAGTGAAGCTGTAAAGACAATTTAAAGTAAAATGAATAAATTTTGCTGCAATCCGTTTAACAAGAGTGGACATCGTTCGAAAAAGATAAAAGTATTAAAATTAACTGGTGTTTCGAAGCGATACATGAATGAATTAAATATACAATACGGTGAAGAAGCACAATTCATTTGCCCCAAGTGTAAAATCAATTTGTCTCAACAAGCAAATGCATTGAAACAAATGCAACCACAATCCGAGAGTGAAATGACAATTGAACAAAATGTTTCATCTGATAGTGAGGCAGACATTCCGATGGTCAATATGTCTTTGAGTCCTTTGAATGAGGCTATTACCACTTTAGGTGAAACGCCTATTAGGAAAAGAAAGTTGCGAAGTGAAAAATACAGGAAAGATAAAAAAGGCAAGGTTATGAGTGCAATCGCGACAATATTTGATGAAGGCTCTGATAACGAATGCAGTCAAGCAGATGACGTTGATGACGGCAAACAAATGATTGAGCAGTTGAAAAGAAAATTCAATTTAGCGACCACTTTTCCGGAGAAATATCTCATTTTATCTGTGCTGCCTCAATCATGGTCTATACGCAAGATTTCTGAACAGTTTCAAACATGTTTTTACATCACGAGAAGAAGCAAAGAATTAGTTCGACAGAAGGGCATATTGGCGACTCCCACCAAGAAATTTGGCTCAAGGACCCTCAGCGAAGCAACGGTGAAATTGATTCAAGATTTTTACTGCAATGATGACAACAGCCGCGCCTGCCCAGGTACACGTGACTATGTTATCACACGTGAAGATGGAGAAAAAGTACACAAGCAGCGCAAATTATTATTATGTAATCTATCCGAAGCATACCATCAGTTCAAAGAGAAATACCCAGCAGAAAAAGTGGGATTTTCTAAGTTTGCCATCCTACGACAAAAAGAATGCGTGCTGGCATTAGACAGGCACGGAACGCATTCAGTCTGCGTTTGCATGTTTCATCAAAACATCAAATTAATGTTCTTTCCATGCAAGAAATTGAAAGTTTTTCACGGTGAAATTGAAACATATAGGGACCTCCTGTCGAAGTCGTTGTGCGCATACCCCACGGAAAATTGTCATCTGTCCAAATGCGACAATTGTCCGAAGATTGACGAGCTAGAGCAATATTTGGCGGAAAAGTTTGAACAGCTGTTAATTCAAACAGTGGATAATTAGCAGCGGCAGATGTTCCCTTGAGACCGTGGAATTCATCGAGGAATTCGGATTCAAGTTGAATGAACTGAAGGCGCACCATTTCATATCCGAGATGCAATCGAAATTTCTAAAGGAAAGTAAGGAGAAATTAGCCCAAAATGTATTCATTGTGATAAGCGACTTTGCCGAGAATTACACTTTTCTCGTTCAGGATGAAATTCAGGCTTATCACTGGGCAAACGACCAGTGCACGGTGCATCCTAGGGGAACCCTAAAACGCATGGCGACTAAGGCAAGTTTGCAAAGGCCATATACTGACCAGATCTTAAATGTACAACATTTGTTTTCGTGGATTCAAAGCAAGGAAATTGCCATTAACACAGTTTTATGCACTCAAAAAGAACACGATGCCATGGAGCGACGACTTCAAAACAGATATAATAATGTCAAAACTATAACTGGAACGCAAAAGTTTCATTGCTTCATCCCAAATATTTCTGATATGTTAATTAATGTAAAGCGGTACTCTTCGTCTGCCGACGTGCTAAATTTAAAGTTACTTTAATTTTATAATGATGCCAAGACAATTGAAATTTTTAATAAATATTGTAATTAAGTATAAGCAGCAAAATAAGAAAGATTTTTTCTTCATAAATGTATTTTTAACTGTAAAATAATTTTTAAAATGTATTTTTAATAATAACATAAAATAATGTTAAATAATTAAAAATAATTCAATTATAAAAAATATAAAAACAATGAGAACAAGGTGGTCTCTTAAATGCTCTTCTCCTGTCCAAACAAGGAGTCGGGCCCATTTTTTTATTGCTGATTCTTAAAGCAAAAATTATGAGGAATCCAAAAAAAAAATAAAATTAGCCGGAAAATTTAGGAGCTTCTGTGGAAAATCGGAAAATTTAATTTTCATGGGAAAAAAGGTAAATTTCTGAGAAAAATTAGGAAAATTTTATTTTTCAATTAAAGCCTGATTCAATACCTTTCCAACGAGCTATCACTCGTTGCGATCGCTTTAGTAGTTTTTTTAAAACAACTTTCAATGAGGTCCCTTATGAAGAATTCTTCAATTTTGTCACATGACAGTGGTGTACACCACCACTAAACCAGTCACTATAAAAAAAAAAAAATGTAGGTACATTATTTTTTGCTGGGCAATCGATTGAGACTATTTATTTTAAAATCGGAGAGGGGTCGTCCAAAAATTTGCCAATTTTGATCGTTTTCATATGGAATTGCTCTATACAGGCTTTGCGAAATTCACGAACTAAGTTTGACAGCACTCCCACTGTTCACTGGCAATTTCACTATTTGTTTTGGGCTTTAGAGTTAAAGATGTATGAAAATCTGCGTGTTTCTATTTTTAAAATACCCAAGTTTGATTTTTGCACAAAAAGCAATTAAGTCGAAAAATTTCCAAGAATATTGTAGTTATTAAAACGCAAATTCATTTTGATCTTCATCTAGTGATGCGAATAAGCGAATTCTTAAATATTTTTGACAACACTATCTTCTTTTTAAGTTTAAATTATTTGTTTTGACATTAACCAAAATAGAGCCAAATAATCGATGAATCGGGTACTTTATTAACCGAATTGGAAACACTAATAAATATACAAGTTTCAAACAAATAAAATCATTTCAGTTTTAAGATTTTAGATATTTAGACGATTTTTCTTAGATTTTAATGATTTAAGTATTAATATTTGACAAAACTGTTGAAACGGCTGTTATTTGACATTGTTTGCTCTTACAAACATTTTGTAAGATCAAATAATTGTTTGCCCAAAAATGAGGAAAATATTTGCCCTTTAGTGTTCACACTATGTTCACATTAGGCACATTTTTGTTTGATGGCAAATAATTTTATTTTCCCAAAATCAGCTGTTTTGTTGTTTGCCCCTCAAAAATATTTTGTGGTCAGACTACGGCAAACAAATATTTGACGGTTTTCGTCAAATATTTGCCTAATGTGACCGTACCTTTACACTTACTTATTTAACATCGCCGAGGCCAAACCGCAAGAGGTAGTAGGTTTCGGGGAGGGGCAAAAAGAGGGAAAATTTCCGCTTTAACGGCCTGCCCAAACCCCTTTACCTAGAAACCTTGTATTTGAAATTTGCCTTCCTGGAAGTATGTGCTAACTCATTTATAAGGTACATTTTAGAATTTTGGCCTGTAAGGTTGTCAAAATTGGGGTTTAAAGGGCGAAAGATTTCCCCCTTTACGGTCTGCCAAACCGTTGGACTTAGAAAGTTGAAATTTGGTATGCAAAATCTCCCCATTAACGGCCTGTCCAGACCAAAATAGCTAGAAACATGAAGTTGAAATTTGGTATGCGGCTTCCTTCTCCAGTGTAGCCAACAGCTAAGATTGTGTTTTTGGAAAATTAAACGGGAAGGGGCAAAAAAGTGGAAAATTTTCCCCCTTGACGACTTGCCAAAACCGCTGCAGTTGAAATTTGGTACATAGGTTCCTGGCGTAGACATCCACCCAAGAGGCATTTTCATAAATTCCTACGGGGAGAGGGAAAAAAGGGAAAGGTTCCTCCTGAGGAAAGGTCGCTGCGCTGAAACTTTAAATTTGGTATGCAGGTTTCTTCTCCAGTGTAGATAACAGCTAAGGTGTGACTTTTGGAATATGCAAAGCGTAGGGGCAAAAAAGTGGAACATTCTCCCCCTTGACGGCCTGCCAAAACCGCTGGAGCAGGGAAGTTAAAATTTGGTACATAGGTTCCTCCTCCAATTTAAATGTGCAGCTGAGCAAATGTGCATATGTGCAAATGTTATGGTGTTTGATGGATTGGTGGTTTGATGGATTGAGATGCAAATGTGAAAATGTGTAAATATTTATTTATTTCATTCAAGATCGCCCAGCCCAAACCGCAGGAGGTAGGACGCTGAAATTTGGTATGCAGGTTCTCCCTCCGGCGTTGACATTCGGGGAAGAGCAAAACGTGGAAACCCCCTTTCACCGCCTGCCCAAACCCCTTAAGCTAGAAAGATGAAATTTGAAATATGCTTCTCTTGGAGTATGTGCTAACTCATCGATAAAGTCTCCGCCTTAACGGCCTGCCCAAACCGTTGGACCTAGGAAGTTTAAATTTTATATGCAGGCTCCTTCTCCAGTGTAGATAATAGTTAAGACGTAATTTTTGGAAAATCCGATGGAGAGGGACAGAAAAGGGAAATATTCTCACCCTTGACGTCTTGCCAAAACCGCTGTTGCTGGGAAGTTGAAATTTGGTGCATAGGTTCCACCTCCGGTGTAGATATTCACATAGGTTGGGTTTTTGGAAATGTCTACGGGGAGGGGCAAAAAGATGAAAAGTCTTCCCCTTAACAGGCTGCTCACACCGATTAAGCAGAAACCTGAAATTTTAAATATGGGTTAACTGGAGTATGGGTTAACTCATTGATCAGCTACATTTTAGAATTTTTGCCAAGTACATGGTAAAAATGGCGGTAGAAAGGGAATAATCTGAAATTTGAAATATGTGTTCCCTGGAGTATAGGCTAAATCATTATTGAGGTACATCTTAGAATTTGGGTCAGGGACTGGTTAAAATAAGGGACTCCGGGTAATTATCTGGAGACTCCGTATACTGCCGGGCGTTAGACTGGGCTTTAGCCGTAGCGGGCATTGCCCGCTGGTATACACATACAGTGGCTCACAGATTATTTGAAGCAGTTAAATATTTGTTAGAAACTGTTGTATATTTAAAATTTTTGTTCCAAAAATAAAACAACAAAGTGTGTAAGTTTGTTAATAATAGTGTTTTATTCATACTCAATAAAAAAACAACAAAAATGCGCATTGAATTCTCTTGAATGTAAGAAAACAAACGTATGCACATAATTTCCTCCAACAGTTTAAACAATGCAGTTAATTTTACCGTTATATTTATCGTTTATTGTGGTTTTGACTGATACTTATTAAACAAATGAAAATAAGTGATTTTTTTTAATATATTTAATTGCATCAGCCACTGTACATATATAATGGACTATATAAGTTTCCATGCAGGCGGAAAATAAATATTTTTCCGTATTTGCTCCATGAGAGGAAATGCTGTCCGTCTTACAGGTGTCCCGGAGGGATATATTCACTTCCGAAGATCAATGTTCATAGGGGAGCAAAAAAAATTAGCAAAAGTATATTTTTTCTATTTCCGGGATCCCCATGGGCGTGCACCCTTGGAAATCGGGTCGGAAGTCAGTACGGGTGTACGTACACCCAAAATAAATGCATTCGTTATGTGTTTTTGTACTGTTTAGTATTATTTTCCTAGATTTTAAAATAATATTTTTATTTTATTTCATCAATATCCCGTCAGAAATATCTGTAATATTAATATGTTAAAAAAACAAGTAAAATAAATGCTAAATTCGGCTGTGCCGAAACTTTGAATACCCCCATACATGTCCAAAGAAAACAATGATTTACCAAATCACAGATAATGCATTACACATGTCAGCAAAATATTTTTAAATATAATCGATATTTTCGGTAAATTGATATTGTACAATAACATATTCATTTGAGCCTTTTTATTAAAACTTGGGAGCACTTTCAGACACAATATTGTAAAACAATAGGTGTTGAACATGTTCGTTAACTTAGACGCTTTTTCAATTTTTCCACTACTTCCACTCAGCTTTTGTCCTCATACCTCATGAATCGTACGCAATCCGTATATGTAAATAATAAGTCATCCCAATCTTTGAATCTCGAGAGAGGTGTAACCCAAGGTTCGATTTTGGGTCCGCTGCTATGTTCCATATATATTAATGACTTACCTGAATATCTTTCATATTGTAAGACATACATATACGCAGATGATGTACAACTCTGCTTGAGCAGTCCTGTTCAATATACAAAAGAGAATATTGATAAAATCAACGCTGATCTTAATAGTTTATACTGGTGGGCAACAGCAAATGGGCTCTATATTAATCCACGAAAATCGAAATGCTTTGTAATTCGTAAACAAAATTTAAATCCAGTTTTTGAAAATGATATCGCCATTAACAATGAGAGAATTAACATTGTCCCAACAGCTAAAAATCTTGGTCTAATACTAAATAGTAATCTAACATGAACAAACCCTATCAACACAATAGTGGGTCAAACATTTATGAAACTTAGACAACTTTGGGCAACACAATCTTTTACACCTTTAAAAATTAGATTGCTGCTAGCCAAATCTTACCTGATTCCGGGGTTATTGTATGGTTGTGAACTTTTTGCCAATAGCGACTCCGCAAGCCAATCTAAGCTTATCGTGGCATATAATAGCATTGTTCGTTATGTTTTTGGATTAAGACGACGTGATGGAACTTCGGCTTTGTCAAAGAAAATTTTTGGTGCTTCATTTATAAATCTTATGAAGATAAGAGTACTTCTCTTTTTACATAAAATCATCTACACGCAAACACCTTTTTACCTCTATGAAAAACTTCGTTTTGCTTAGTCTAATAGGGGCAAAAAGATTATTTTACCAAAGCATCATTGCCTAGTATCTGCGTGGCAATTCTATATAAATGCAATTCGTCTCTGGAATATGCTTCCACAAAACCAAAAACTTAACAGCAACGTAACCCATTTTAAAAAATTTGTTTTTCTAAATTATTCTTGATATTTTCTTACTTTTCCTGTTTTTATTTTAACTTTATTTATTATTTTTTATTATTATTATTATTTTTTTTTTGATCTTGTGTAATTTAAATTTAAGCTTTTAAAATATTTTACCTAATTGCAACCTATTTCTAAATATATTTTAACAATTGTCATTTTTATTATTATTTGGTAATTCCTGTACTGTAATTATAATATTAAATCTTGTTGTGCAGGATATAACATAAATAAATAAATAATTATTTACCTTGCATATTTAGAGAAGTATTTTAATACAAATAACGTAAAAGATTTTAGATGTGAATGGAGGTGAAAAATATTGCTTGAGTCAAAAAACTTTTTTGGATGTCAAAACTATTTTTCTGACGAAAAAAAAATTTTAGGTGAAAAAAAATGTTTGTGGTGAAAAAATTTTTTGAGGTGAATACAAAATATTATTCAATTCTAAGCGACTGGTGAAAATATGAGAAAATTTATAATGTACCAGCCGCTACTATGAAATTGTATTAAAATGCACCAATTTGTGTGGAAAATTTAGAGGTACCTTTACATTTTCACTCATAACTTTTTACCCGCTGGACCGATTTGGCTCATTTTCAATACCATTTGAACATTAACGGGATGGCTCATTTTTACATTAACCTGTAAAAATGAGCACTTCCGCTTGCGTCTTCGCACCGTGATCGCTATTTTAACAGGCGGACATTGCTAAATTGACTTAAAATCGCATAATGATCAAGAATATAGACCTATATTTCGACATGTTACAAACGGAATGATAAACTGATATACCATATATAGTGGAGGGTCTAAAAATTACAATCTACTAAAATTTTACCTTGGACTTTAATAAGTGGCAATTTAGTATGTCTCCATTCTCTCATAATTTAAATGATTGATGTTTTTTGATTGTTTTCAAATATTCCGGCCAAAAACCTATGGAATTTGTAAAAACTTCGTCAGGCACATATTTTGAGCCCTTAGTTCTAGCACATGGTGTCTGGCCAGACCCCTATACATTTACATGCATTTGTATGGAAATAAGGGCTGTTTGCCGTTAAATTTTTTACTAAGATAGGAAAATATTTGTTATATTTTGTGTTTCTATTCCTTTTTACTATGTTATTATTTTACTATGTTATTAGCTACCTGAGGAAGAAAAAATATACATGAAAAATTCTTTGGAATGAAAAGGGCAACAATTTTTTTGTTCTATATATATTTCTCTTTAATAGAAAATTATAATGAAGAATACATGGATTTTTTTATTCAGAATTTTGCGGAAGGCAACAAAAACATAAATAATCTACTTTTGAATGTTGCTGACAAACAGGATTGTTGCATTTGCAGCAAAAAAAGCGTGTCTTACGGCGTATTTTGTCACCTTGCTGCAGGCAAATTCTGCAATCTTTTTTGGCAGCTAGTGTGTCTGGACCACTGCGTGAAGCCACATTACGGTTTGCTATATTGAGAGGTCTCCCAAAGTACGCTTCAAATGCTATACGAGTTGTTGGTTGAGCCACAATGTGCGGATTATTGATGCGATTTTCAACGTTGGCCAGTACCAATTGCTTTGCAAGTTTATATAAAAATATGCGTCTTCTTTCTTTTCTTGTATTTTCATCATTTAGCTTACATATAATGTAACTTGCCAATGCCATCACATCAATCATGTTGCAGAAAAACGCGTATGTCCAGCGTCTGGTTGACCGTTTTGTTGTGTAATGAGTTAGCATTTGATCCATCGTATCGACTCCGGCTTTAGTTGAATTATAAAATAAAATTGCTTCCGGTTTCATGGCTACGCCTTCAACATATTTCGTGTAATGCACGGTTGAAATTAAATTGACTGCCTTATTTTTTTTTGGACACGTAGCTGCAAAGTGCAACAAGATTTTCATGAAAACCAAACACACTTGAAAGAATTGGTCGTCTGGTGCTCTTCATAACTTTCTTAGGAAGACATCTTTTGTTTGCTCGAATGGTGCCAACAAATGCCAGTCCTATAGCAGCCAGTCGTTTAGCGCCGTTCAATGAGGTGAAAAAATTATCAGAAATAATTGTTCTGCCGCTGTTTTCGTAACAATTTGCGAAATACATTAGAACGTTTTCACCTTGATTTATCTCCCGATCGTCTCCTTCCTTTCCAGTGTATAGTTTTCCTTTCAATGGAAATTTAGTCTTAGCATCGCATGCCCACCAAACTTTTATCCCATACCTTGCAGGTTTTGATGGGATATATTGGGTGAACTTTGTGCGCCCACGATACGGAAACAACTGCTCATCGATGGTGATATTTTCATAAGGTTCATAATAATTTTGCAGATTTTCATTGAGAAAATTCCAAAGGTCCCGGATAGGAGCTGCTTTATCTGTTTGCTGTCGGAATGCCCGCGTACGACTATTATCGAAACGAATATATCTGGACAGAGTAATGAATCGTTTGTGCGACATAGCCGCACGGAATATGGGCAGCGAATCAGAACGCCACAATATACTGGAGTCTTGCATATTATTATGGCTGAGACCAGAAGCCAACAAAATCCCAATGAATGCATCTAGCTCAGAGCTTGTCAAATCAATCCATTTTCTTTGGGTAGACTCTGGATGTTCTTCATTCCATTTTCTAATTGATTCTCGCCCATGCCGATTTGTTTCACTAATGATGACGAACGTAATATTGGTTGAGAAAAATAGCTTGAATACCTCAACTGGATTGGTGAGCCTTGTTTTTGTTCCTGATCGCAAACGCATGATATTATGCTGGCGCAAACGAGATGCAGGGGGTTCAGTTTCGTTCCATTTAGTACCGTCTTTACCATAAAAACAGCCTGAGTCGACTTCATTTGCTGCTTCAGCATCATTTCCACTTTCTTCTTCTTCATCTACGTCTTCATCACTATCATAAAGTTCGTTAGGTTCAATTTCCAAATCATTTTCTATGTCTGATGCATCATCTTCTGGCACATAATCAGCAGTGTCGTCACCATCGTTTTCAAAAGCATCATAATTTTCATCAGCTTCTACCTGACTTTAAAAATCACGCACTAATGCCTCTGACAATTGGGGTTGCAAATTCGCGCTACGCAAGACTGTATTATAAATAAATTCCAGTTCATCAGCCATAATAAACAAACAACGCAACAAATCTACCTGCGTAAAATTATTCACAATTTCAAAATTACTGCACAAAAACTAGATTAGTTCTTCACTGTTCAACGTTCAATGAATAACTAACTCACAAACAAAATCAGAAGAAAGAAAGAAGCATAAAAGAATAAAGTAAATACAAATTTCCAACTCGTGTCATGTGCTTTGCCTATGCGTTCATACAAAATGCATAGGGGTCTGGCCAGACACCATGTACCAAAAGTAAGGTGAAGATTTTTTATTTGGCTTTTTTGTCCTGTTCCAAGGACTTTTTTTCAATTATTAATTTATACATCGAAAGCCAACAATATTTTGAGATTACCTGAAATTACAGCCATGTACCTAAAATAGAAGTATGCTAAATTGAAGCATGAGAATTAAATATGTCTGGCCAGAACCATGTGCCACTTCGAGGGTTAAAGCTAAATAAGTGACAAAATCGCTGTTTTCTCAAAATCCGCTTAAATATAAACGCTGCCCTCGCCAAACGAAAAAAAAGAATACTTGCAATTTATGGCATTTTTATCCCTTATATGTGCTTAATAAAACCTTAAAGTCCAATCGTTGATTTTTAGAAATTTCTTTAAAAAAATTTAAAATTCAAAATTGGAGATTTGAGTCAAGTTAGTAGAACATAAGATGAAAAATAATTCTCACCTAAGTACACATGAATAAAAACAATACAAAAATGTTGTTGTAGTAGATAATTTAAATTAGTTCTAAAATTTGTGTTCCAATTTGATGATTAAATGGTCTGCGACGCCGGGAAAAGTTTTAATAACTTAGTTTTATTCAACCAATTTCGGTTTTTATTGCATTATTAGAAAGAAAATTAAATGTAAAGTACAATTCTTTAATCATATTAATTCATTCATATTTAAAATATAAAAATGTTTGAAAAATTTATTAAAAGGTCATAGTTTCCCCTTGTAATCCCTATTTCAAACTTTAGGGCCGATGCGGCACCTCTTCCCGGTGTCCGATTATCCTAATTTTTTGCAAGACGTGATTTTACAACCAAATGAACATTTAAAGGGGCGGGAATGGTCAATCGCCTACATTTTTTTCTCCACACACGCTTGGAGAACCTATTGTACATAATGTTACGACTTTACCTTTTAAAATCGTTGATTTATTTCCTTTACATAAATCTTGTTCTTTTCATATTGCAAATAATAAACACCGTTGAAATTCTTTTATAGCTACTTTTTATTTAAATACAAACTGAAAACTATTACACAATAGACTCTAAACTCTATTAATTTTACACTTCCACAAATAATCGTCAAGGCTTCCTTTTTATTTTTTATTATCAACTTAACTTGCCATGCCACCTTGCTGGCGTTTTTATATGTGCGGGTTAAAATAACTAGAATGTGGCAGCACCGTCTGAAAGCTGCATACTGGCAACTTTGAGAATGTTCTTTTGATGTTTGACAGAAGAAACATTAGTTATGGTTAATGGTTGCAATTTAACTCTTTTATATTTCAAGGCTAATATATGGGGTTTTATGTTTCTACGAGTGAATAGAAATTAATGAATTGTATTTACGTAAAAATATATATTAAGGTCGTACAAAAAAAGTTCGAATTCACGAGCCCCACAACCCAACAAATATGCCATTATGGAAAAAATATGGTCTGCCAAAAAGATCTCAAAAAAGGATTTATTTAGAGGTAACACTTCGTCATTGAAGTTTCAAAGTTGTACTTGTTCTATAATTTTAAATTAATTAAAAGCTGAGCAAAATTATTATTTCGATCGCGTTTTATCATATCTAATATATTATTAGGTGTACATTACGATTATGAAATCAAAATTAAATTCGAGGTCGCGTATTTCGCAAAAATTTCATACAACAAATTTTCCATTTTGATCAAGAATGATATGTCCACGGAATGTCTTCTTATGTGAGACATTCCGTTTATCAATTATCGAGAAACGAAAACCGTAAAATTTTACCTTTAGTTACAAGGATAACTATTATCCTTTCAAAAATAAAAAACAATGTCATATCTAATGCAAGCCTTTGCTAAGTAGATTGCAAAAGTACAAGAAGGTAGATTTTTCGATGACAACGTTTTTAAATAGTTAGAAAAATACCACAAAAAAAAGATTTTTGTTGAGTTTTCAAAACCGCATAATAACACCCATAAGACTAAGATTAGCAAAAAATATAACAGGACTTAAATTGTCAAAATTTCTAGTCGCCTTTTCAGATTTTTTTGGTGAGTGTAAATGAAAAAAAAATTATTAAATAGATGAATTATTGTGCAAATTAAATTATTTCTGTAATAATAGAATCTAAATAACCTTGCTGTTTGTCCTTCGGTCGATTTCCACTTTTTTCTGATGTTACAAATACTTTTAACCCTTTTACCTGCCAAATAACTCTTTTAACAGCTCAACAATCCCCGATCAAAAAATGAACTTGTTTCTGCATTGCTCACAACTACGTAATAAACATTTTACCTGCCAAATAACCTTTTTACAGCCCGAAAATTCCCTTTTAGATCTAGCATAAGTCTAATGCGCTACTAATATTTGGAAACAGTTAGAGATGGGAAAAGTAATAGTGGAACTAGTAAGAGTGAGATCAAAGACCATTCCTAAAAGTAGGTTTTTTATATTGTTACTACTTATTGCATAAATACGAGCAGGCACTCACCATGTTGTAGTTCTCCATGTTACATGATATGCATTGGCTTCGCAACAGAGGATCTAAATCATGTTCCTCATTCGGCAATATTCACCTATGTCCTGTTTTTTCATAGGAGTTTAAAGAACTCTAATGTACATTTATCGCAAAATATGTATTAGCAAATCGATGCCATTTTGTTGATATTAGATAAACTAGATATTGGTAACATTTTCACAATTCCCGAGATTCCGCATATTTTTCCTCAAGAATCAAATAGGTTAGGTTGAAAAGTGGAAGGGCCATTCGCCAAAAATCCAAAAATGGGTGACATACACCTATGGCAGAGAATCGACGCCATAATTCACATTCCTGTCTACCTCAAGAATTCAGTATACCTCAGGTATCCTTTTAGTTTCCCCAAATCAACCCGCCGAAAGCACTCCAATAACGGTATAACGTCCCCGTGCTAATGTCTTACCCTACTCCTTGCAAAAGCCTAGCAAAAACAAAGGAAGTGCTCCAGAGTCTTATCGTCCTCCCCGCAAGCTACATACCACAAAGTCACTCCTTCTCAATTTCGAATGGTGTGATCGTAGTGTAGAATGCCCTGTGAGAACTCCCATCATGTTGGCAAGTTCCCTCTTCGCCATCATAAAGATTCCATTTGTCCTTTCCACATCCGAGCCTTTGTGATCACCATTCCGGATATCCTTGTGCAAGTTAGTGGCCCATTGTTCAAGCTCCGCCAGCTCGTCTGTCCTCCACTGCATAGTGTCCGGGTACCCATATCAACCTCAGACGTCCACTGCCAGAATAAGCGTTCATCATCCTTTTGCAGTTCAAACCCGTTTTCGATTTCACAGACTGCTGCCTGACTATCAGTGAAAACAAATATTTTTTGGTTTATCTTTATCACAAATTTCCAGAAGTGAGAGCAATTTCCAGCCTCAAGTTTATGTGCTTATCAGGGTTAATTACCGTTATCGTTATATGCAATATATTTATCGCTAAAATACAGTTTGAAGTTGAATACCGATACCTCTAAAAATAATTTCAAATACTATTACCAATTCTGGGTAGTTACTAGAGTTTTTAACAGAAATTCCAGGGACGGGATTTACCAACATTTCAATTTTCAATCCTGAAATACTGAGGTAATTAACGGGTATTTTTTTAGCTTTATTGATAAAAATTCATTCTAAGGCTTAGGCGCTATAAACCACCACTAGTGTTTTCTTATGTGCTCGCTTGAAAGATGTCAGAGTAAAAGCAAAGCTAGAAGCGTGTATGTGCCAGTGCATTTCGAGAATGATGAGTTGCAGTTAAAAGCCGAATGCACTCTGTATCAGCCACAATCTCCGCGTGAAAAACGGTGTTTTTGTCTGAAAGCCGAAAGCATGTTTTCATTCCCAGATTTTTAAAAAAGAAATCTACGCTCACCAAAAAAGTCTGTAATGACAACTGAAAATTTTGCTGTTATTACGGGAAATTTTGCTAATTTGAGCCCTGCGGTATTTTTTTTGCTAATCTTAGCAACACATGTCTGCCGACGCACTGTGGTCAATATTTTGAGAAAGCGGCCAAAACTCCTTTTGGTTTTCGTTCTCCGATTTTAAAGTTATTAGACTCATATGAAAGTAGACAGTAGTAAACCTCGGGAGCCAAAAAATTAGAACTCTATTTCACTGAGAACAGGGTGGTCCAAAATGGGCTTTTTCAGAATTTAGTAAATTTATGATATTTTTAGTTAATTTTTAAAGTTTAAATGATCATAACTTTTTTGTTTTTCAAGATTTTTGGACGATTTTGTGTTGTAACTTAACTTATTTCCTATTACTGGTAAAAAAATTGAAGCTCTACTGTTTTCAGAACAATTTAAATATTTTTTTTAAAAAAGGTCAAATATCTCGGAAATTTCCTACTTCATAGAGCACAACTCCTGTGAGTCAAGCTGAGTCAAAACACAAATTTACTATTTTGTAGTCCTAACTCTCCCCTACATTCCTATATATACATGTCCATGCATCGGGACTGCACTTTTTGAGCTACAGCAATTTTTCTGACCCAAGGTAAGATATTCGGTACAAATGCACGTCATATTTTTTGAGAAGTTATTTGTATGTCAAAGTGGCTATTATGCATATATTTTGATGAAATTTTGTACAAGAGTTCTTATTGACCCAAAATTATCAAAATTTTGACAAAAATGACAATAGAACTCTCAAATTATGTGGTATCTGGCAATTCATTTGGAAAAGGTAAAAAATGATTTTATTGCCATCTAATATTACATAACTTAAATACCTGAAAATTGCAAATAAATTTAAAACCAATGTAAATAACTGGTAAAACCAAGTACCTGTTATATTAATACATGTTAACTCTCAAATTATGTGGTATCTAGCAATTCATTTGGAAAAGCTAAAAAAGATTTTATTGCCATCTAATATTACACAACTTAAATACCTGAAAATTGTAAATAAATTGAAAACCAATGTAAATAACTGGTAAAACCAAGTACCTGTTATATTATGTTTCAAAGAGGTAAAAAAGATCATGTTGAAACTTCGAGCAATAGTATATTAATCCATGCATTCATTTTTTTTCTTCATTATTGTTTAAACAATGGCTAAATTCAGTTATAGTGTTCTATCTGATATATATTTTGAAAGGAAAGATGAAAACGACATTATTTTACATACAATGAATAATCCATTCTTCAAAATATGCGACAAACAAGAAATTAAAATTCATAACTTAAAAATAAAAAACTTTTTTAATACTTTAAGAAAACGGTACAATCAATGTTCCAGAAACAAGAAATTGTTTTACTCACGCAACCAGGAATGGCTAAGAAATAAACTTATTTTTAAAAAGCCATCAGTAACTACCACGGAAACTGGAAAAGGTGGTCGACCAGCAAAGCCAATTGATAATTGTAGTGAAAGATCACGAAGACGCAAGCTTAAACATATCAATGAAGAAGTTTCTTGTAGCATCATAAAGGATTCATTTCTGCACCAAATTCAACCATCGAAAACTAAAAGGAGTAAAATTGCTATCATTGAAAAAATAGTGGAAGCAAGCCCCAGACGCACAAAAAGGATTTTAGAAAGTATGCCGACACCAACTGAAGAAAATAAATTTACTCCAGAAGAAGCATTTGCACTATTTTTGGATTTGAAAATGACTAAAACCCAATATACAGAATTGCGGAAGCGAACCAATGAAAAAAATTGTGGAATTTTCCCATCATATCGAGATATAGTTTCTGCCAAAAAAGATTGCTTACCTTTACCAACTGCTATTAGTGTAACTTCAAGTTCAGCAGAAATAAAATTGCAGGATCTTCTTAACACACTACAGAACGATTATTAAAAACATTTGATGCTGACTATTTAAAGAAGTTTAAAAATTGCAGCATGACTTTAATTTCTAAATGGGGATGTGATGGGTCCTCTGGCCAGAAACAATACAAACAATGTAATGCGGAAAATCCATCAGATGCCAATTTATTCATGATTTCTTTCGTTCCATTACGTTTAACAAAAACTTATATTGGTTCAGAGCCGTCAACTAGTAGAGCTGCAGAGATAGATGTATGGAAAAATGAAATTCCCTCGTCAACAAAATTATGTAGACCAATAAAGTTTGCTTACAAAAAAGAAACTAAAGATGTCATAACTGAAGAAGTTGGCAAAATAAGAGATGAAATTAAAGAACTTCAACCAGTGATATTTGAATTCAATGACCAATGCATCGAAGTTAACTTTAAAATGTCACTTACAATGATCGATGGAAAAGTTGCACAAGCTTTAACCGAAACAAAGTCTTTGTCAAGCTGCACCATATGCCAAAAAACATCAAGTCAATTGAGCCAACCACCAACACAAGACGATAGTTTTAATGAAGCATATGAATTTGGAATGTCACCTCTTCATGCTAGAATTCGTTTTATGGAGCATATTCTTAAATTGGGATACGATTTGGAATTTGGCCCGTTAGGCGAAACAGTGAGAAACAACATAGAAAATTTGGAAAAAAGAAAGCAAAAAAAAAAAGATATTCAAGAAAAATACCGTGAGATAGGCCTTATAATTGACCAGCCAAAGCAAGGAGAAGGAAATTCTAATGATGGAAACACAGCAAGGAGATTTTTTTCCGATCCAGAAACTGCAGCTTCTATAACTGGAGTAGATTATGATTAAATACGACGATTCCAAATCATATTAGAAGTTATAGCATGTAGCAAAGAGATAGATGCAAAAAAATTTGGTCAGTATGCTAATGAGACAGCAACCCTTTATAACCAAAAATATTCTTGGAGACATATGCCAACCACAGTTCACAAAATTTTGTTCCATGGGGAACAAATAATTCAGCACAATATGCTTCCAATTGGAGATCTCTCAGAAGAAGCGCAAGAAAAAAGGAACAAAGACTACAGATTCTTTCGCGAGCACAATACAAGAAAAATTTCCAGATATTGTACTAATGAAGATCTTATTAATATTTTGTTGTGCACATCAGACCCATATATGTCCAGTATTCGACAGAAATGGAAATCAACCTCATTAGAGTTAGATGAAGAAGCTAAACAACTACTGCAAAATGAAAATCAAAGCTATTTGGAAGAAATTTTTACTAATATTGTTTAATTAATACTAGTTTAAAGATTATAATTTGTTTCTAATTTTAGTATAAACTTTTATTAATATATTTAAATAAAATATATGTGCACTTTAAATCAATAGTAAAAGTTTACTTAAAATTTTATCGATGTTGTGTTCTGTATATAATATATCCAAATGGTATTGATATTGTTGGGAATTTCAGTTTAATCCTCACAAGAATTAGCTTTCTTCCAAAAAACCAACCTTTGGCCCCTGTGAATATTGAGACTAAATAAATGTCAGGGGCCAAATGTTGGCATTTTCTGACCAAAATTAAGTTTAGGAATAATAAATATGTATTGGTTGTAAAATACGATGGAAGAAAATAAGAAATTATAAAAAAAATACCTATTTAAAATGTCAAAATATTCAACTTTTACATGGAAACTCAACAAAAAATTAAAATGCATTTTTAACTCCACATTACTTACGTTCCTATCAGTCGATTTTTACGTTTGAAGCTTAAAGTCCCTTCTATTGAACAAAACAAATTGCGTAAAAAAATACCAATCCGGTCAAAAGTTATAGAGTTTTGACCGCTATCTCGCGAAATTGACCACTGTGCGACGTGTAGTACAATGAAATTTGTAGAAAAATTAGTAGCCGCACGCTGAAAAAAACGCCGTGCTGGATATATAATATGCTGGTAATATACATATATTTGAAACGCTGTAAGTTATATTTGCCGCATTTATAATACAATATGCTTGCCTGCAGATATAATATGTTTGCTTGTAAACATATATTTGTTTGGATCCTTTGAAATGCATCCCCACAAATATATATATGTTTGCTTGCAAAAATATATGGTTATCATTATTATGTTTGCATCCCACAAGTATAATAATGATAAAATTACAATTGCAAATATATGTTTATTTAGGTGGGAAAATATAAATATTACAATGTTTGCCTGGAAACATATGAATAATAACCATAAATATAAAATATTTGAAATCTACTTATAATATACATATGGTAGTTTCTAAACAAATATATATTTGCCTGTAAACAGATTGAAAGATGTATTTTTCCTGCGTGCGCTACTAAATTTTAGTAAACTTTTTGAAAAGTGGAATTTAAAATCTGTTTGCTAAAATCAGCAAAAAAAAAATTACTAAATATTATTAATGTTAGTACAAAATTTTAAATTTATTTTTTTATCGAGCATTAAAATTTTTTTATTTTATTTAAAAAAAGGCTTAAAAATCTTAAAAATTCTTAAAACAAAAACGAATTTACCATTTTGATTTAATTTGGTAATTTCTGTTTTTAAAAATATTTTAGTCATTTTTTTTTTACTTCTAAGGTCATATTTTAATTGTTTTTAGGGCTGATTTTAAGAACTAAAAAAACGTTTTAGTGTTGTTTTAAGTGGATGTCCTATTTTTGGACATGAGCCAGTATATTCACTTCCGATTCCTTTCTAAATCTATGTAGCATTTTAAGGCAATTAAAGTTTGTTTTAATTATTAGAAATAAAATTTCTTTCAGTCTCCACTTTTCTGAAACTAGTTATTTTTTTGCTAATTTTAGCAAATCAGTTTTCAAAAATTTGCAAAATGATTTCTGAAATTAGCAACAAAAATTTTGTAAAATGCAAATAGCAAAAAGATTTGCTAAATTATATTTTTTTTACTAAAAATCAGTACAAAAATAGTAAAGTGGGATCGAAAACTGTTTACAAATTTTTCTGCTGAATGTTTTTTGAGTGTAAACCAATTCTACCTTCCAGTTTGGCGCCATCGGTGTTTTCTAAATTTCTTAAATACTGTTATAAAGATTCTTCACATAGCTTTGATTTTTATGTGAAACACCTTTAAAAAAAACTGTGAATACTTTCATCTTCAAAGATGGATACAATTTTAAATCTCCACTTCCTAAGGCTAATGTCAGAGTGGCCACTACAAGCGAAGCTAAGCTAGAAGCGATTAGATGCTACAAACCATTACACAACCTGCTTTCTGGCACACACACGCTTCTAGCTTCGCTTTCACTCTGCCATCTTTCAAGCGAGCACATAAGAAAACACTAGTGGTGGTTTATAGCGCCTAAGCCTTAGAATGAATTTTCATCATTAAAACTAAAAAATACCCGGGAATTCCTTCAGTATTTCCGGATTGAAAATTGAAATGTCGGTAAATCCCGTCCCTGAGATTTCTGCTAAAAACCCTAGTAACTACCCGAAATTGGTAACGATATTTGAAAATATTTTTAGAGGTATCGGTATTCAACTTCAAACTGTATTTTATATTGCATAAAACGACAACGGTAATTATCCCTGATAAGCACATAAACTTGAGGCTGGAAATTGCTCTCACTTCTGCAAATTTGTAATAAAGTTCAACCAAAAAAAGTTTGTTTTTATTGACAACAAAATAATAATTTCGTTTAATTATAATTTTAATTAAAACATTTATTTTATTAATGTTATTTTTTTAATAGATCGATGCCGAACTTCAGAAAACTGCTGCAATTAGTAATCATTTACTGAAGTCATTATTTCAACTTATAAAAGTAAATGATGCAGAAATAAAACAGGTTACTCTAGAATGTTTTGCCGCCTTAGGAGCAAACGATGAAACCATTCGAAAGAAAATAATGGATACAAATAGTCTTATCAATGATATTTTGGAATGTTTAAACGATTGGAAAGTCCAGGTGAATATATATTTTACATTGAAATTCAACAATTGTTCCTAGTTAAATTATATGCCAAACTTTTATTTGTGCATGCAACTCAGGAGAAACTGGATCATACAGTTTGTTTTTTTTATTTAGAAAGAAATTGATATAATATTTACACTATAAATAAACAAATAGTTAATATATATCATTTCATATACACTGTCCCTTAACAGGAGCTCTAGTACTTACAATAATAAGGATTATTATTTCGTTATTTTTTAAATACAGTTATGTTATATATAATACTAAGTGAATAATATTATTACTATAAATTTCCACAAAATTATAAAAAAAGATTCAATTTAAAAATTAAAGTCAAAGAGATAAAAAAAGAAAGAAATTATTCAAAGAGCCACCAAAATTTACTGATATTTACATATGGAAATGTATTTTTGTCTTTAAGGAAAATAGCTCTGTTAAATCTGCTATTTTCTATTGTTGTTTGATTATCGTGTATAATTTTAATATTCGCTCTTCTATAAATGTGGTAAAGTATAGGGGTGCCGCTATTGTTTTGGATATACTCTTTTCTATCGAGGTATATGAAAGTTTCTGGGGGAATGTACCCATTAATTAAGCATAAAATAACATAGCTCTCGCTTCAGTAATATAAAGCTAATATTAAATTATTTCTATCACATTCAGTACATTTTAAAATATGCTTTCTTATTAAATGAATTATGAAATTATCAATTCTATTTATTTTCGATGCACCATATAGTCTTAAATTTGAAACATATTTAGTATAATTGTTATGTAATCTGAAAAGCGATAAAACACGATAATTTTCCATATAAGATGATATATTGAACCATATTGGGCATCCATATGTCTAATTAATGTTTGGTATAGATTTATTTTTATCCTGCGTAATATATATTTCGAATAAAATAGTTTCCTGTACATAAAAAAGCGCGTTTGGCTTTTTCAATTGTATGAGTATATGATTGTTAAAGTATAAGAACTTATCCAGATTCACTCCTAGATATTTTACGAGTTCCCAGAATTATTTATCCTTTCTACGGTGTTATCAGCATGATAAATTACACGGTGCTACAAAAAAATTACAAGAACTTGTGAAATGACCTAGTGTAGGTTGTAGGAGTAGCTGAGTGTATTATATAACCGGTTTTATAAGTTGCAATATACATGTTAAGATAAATAAATGTCACCCTAATGTATTTCAACACAATTATGCTGACCTAAATATAAATACATTTTGTTATAATTCTGTTGCCACTAGCTTAAGTACGGTCTATTATAAACTCATGATGACAATGTGCGATTTCATGGTCACAAGTACTTCATAAATAAGATATTGAATTTCAATATTCAATTTTTTAAGCCAAAGATCTTTTTCTTTTATTTTTTTTTTTTTTTATATAAAATTTCTTATTTTATTTTCGATATTTCGCTAACAATTTGTTAGCATCTTCAGGAAAACAAAATTTTTATAATTATAAAAAAGTTGACAAACAAAAAAAAAATATTTAACATTTAAATATAAAAAAATATATTTAACATTTAAATATAAAAAAATATATTTAACATTTAAATATAAATTAAATTTTTTTAAAAAAAATTAAATTAACATTTAAACAAATAGAAGTGGTAATTTTATAAACAACATTTTCCTGCTAAAGCTCGTAAAATATATTTTTATATTGGTTTAATACTTTAGTTTATGAAATTGAACATAATAAATGTTGTTTATAAAATAAAATAACATTATGAAATTATATTATTATAGTTATTAAAAACATATCTATACATTTAAGTTTCCTAATTTTTTACTAATTAAATATCTATAATTCTGAGCTAAATTTTCTGTGTCAGCTTTAAAGTTCATTCTCTGTGGCAAAGGTGTATTAATGATTTCTAACATATAACGTTTCTTATAATTATTTTCTGTTCTTAATATTGAAACATTTTCAAAGTTAGGATGGTGATTTAACATAGAACAATGAGATGACAATGCGGTTTTTTCCGAATAATATTTCTATGTTTTTGGTCTGATTTATGTCCTGAAATCCTGGTCTTTAATTTATTCTTTGTCGTTCCTATATATACCTTTTCACAATTTTCCTGATCATTACCCTGACAAGGTATCTTGTAAACTAAATTTGACATATCCCACTTATCAATTCTATATTTAGTTTTACTAAATAATTTCCCTAATGTATTTAAATTATGATAAGCTATTCCATATTTCCCTTTATCAAAGATGTTAGATCTCGTCAATCTCTCTGATAATCCAGGGATATATGTCAAAGATTTAAAAATTCGTGGTTCAGTTATGTATGTTCTATTTTGTGTCATCCTATTTCTATATTGACCTATTAATCTATAAGATAACTCAGTTGGAAAACCATTATCCCGTAATATATCTCTGATCTTTATAATGTTTCCTCTATGAAATTCTACATCACTTATTCTCAATACTCTCTCTATAAAATTCTTAGCTGTGTTCATGATAATGTTCCTACTATGTTTAGAGTAAAAATTAATTATTCTCCCTGATGCAGTTGGTTTCTGATACCAATCCATTAATAATCTGTTGCCTCTCTTAATTATCAATGTATCCAAATATGGGAGTATCGAAATACATTCTCTCTCCATTGTAAATTTAATGTTTTGATCAAAACTATTTAATGTTGTAAGCATGTTGTTAACTGCTAATTCTGGAATAATACAAAATAAGTCATCTACATACTTCGTCATTATCCTTGGTTTTACACTTAATTTCTCTATAGACTCATCTAGCAGTTTCTCCATTATTATATCTGCAATGATTGGAGAAGCTGGAGATCCCATTGGAAGTCCCATATTTTGTATATATATATTCTCGTTGTACTGAAAATATCTATTGTCCTCTATACAAAATTTGAAAATACGTAAAAATAAACATTTTCCCATCTCTGTATGTTGCATTATTACGTCCCACTTTTCTTCTATAGTACTCATTGCTAAATTAACTGGTATACTAGGAAATAGTGAAACAACATCAAATGAAACTAAAATCTCATCATTTTCTATATGTTGTCCTCTAATTCTATCTAAATTGTAAAGAATTCTTAATATTGTATCTAGAAAATTTCGTTATCTCTTTAAGAATATTTACAATATATTTACATAATTCGTAAGAGGGTGAATTAATAAAGGAATAAATAGGTCTTAATGGAAAATCCTCGTTGTGAATCTTCGGTAGTCCATATAAATGTTAGAAATCATTAATACACCTTTGACACAGAGAATGAACTTTAAAGCTGACACAGAAAATTTAGCTCAGAATTATAGATATTTAATTAGTAAAAAATTAGGAAACTTAAATGTATAGATATGTTTTTAATAACTATAATAATTTAATTTCATAATGTTATTTTATTTTATAAACAACATTTATTATGTTCAATTTCATAAACTAAAGTATTAAACCAATTTAAAAATATATTTTACGAGCTTTAGCAGGAAAATGTTGTTTATAAAATTACCACTTCTATTTGTTTAAATGTTAATTTAATTTTTTTTAAAAAAATTTAATTTATATTTAAATGTTAAATATATTTTTTTATAATTAAATGTTAAATATTTTTTTTTGTTTGTCAACTTTTTTATAATTATAAAAATTTTGTTTTCCTGAAGATGCTAACAAATTGTTAGCGAAATATCGAAAATAAAATAAGAAATTTTATATAAAAAAAAAAATAAAAGAAAAAGATCTTTAGCTTAAAAAATTGAATATTAATATTAAAATAAGATCGAATAAAGTTATATAATTTTGATATTGAATTTCACGTACTGTGATATACAAAAAATATGAAATTCCACAGACCATGAGAAAGTACCGGGATCAATATTTTATTTTATTATTAATTTGTATTTTGTTAATTTATTATTGTACTTTACTATTAATTATTTGTATTTTATTAATCAGCAATATTTTTGTATAAAAGAAGTAGAAATAAAGAAAACTTTGGAGTTTAACAGTTTATGCGCGTGGATTGAATCCACCCTTTGTATATATTAACATTTTTTGGTGACCCCGACGAGATCAACATTTTCAAGTTCCGCCCACCAGTGGTAAGGGCTTGAAAAGCATTCATTGGTGAAAAACAAAAGATACCATAACATTGGTGACCATTTTCATCAGGACAACGGTCCATACAACAATAAGCATTTTTTGGTTTACCAATGGAGGCAGCAAACCAATTATTGGATTCCCTGTAAAAAACAAGGTGATTGTATTCAAACAATCATACGAAACTACAAAAAGGATCCTGCAGACAGAAAAACAAATGCAGGATACTTTGAAGAACGCATACGGCGAATAACTTAAGCCTGGGAAGAATTTGAAGCGCAGGACTCAAAACTTCGCACGCTCGACGATGCTCAGACACTGGGAACAGAGCATGAATACTTCACTACCGATTATTACTCCAAAATCCGGGAGGTAGCAATTACATATATGGAAGTATTCACCAGAGAAGTAAAACGGCTAACGGAGCTATCAGAACCACGACAGAAGCCGCCATTTATCGAGAAAACCCATCAACTGAAAATAATGATACTTCATCATTGACACTACAGGACGAGAATGATCAGGGTTTGATTCGGAAGGCCAGGAACCGAATGATTACAATAGAGCGATTCTTTAATGGCTCGACTTCAGAAGACGCTCGATCCCGTCACTATTACGATCTTATGATTAATGACATAAGAGATCAATGGAATCAAGTCCAAGGTTTATGTGACGACATATGCGAGGGAATTGAAGACCCATCACGAGCTGGCTTTAATATGGGCGAATATTACGCACAAGGCGACAGGGTTCGAAACCAGTTCGTCAATTTGTCAAATGCCACAATGGAAACCAACAACACACAACACACTATTACAGCTTAATCAATGACACCATATCCAAACAATTCGTTACCATTACCTAAGGTGACAATCCCAAAATTTGATGGGGATTACTTAAAGTGGAGACAATTCCATGACCTATTCTCAGAAATGGTTGACAAGCAACCAATAGCAGCGGTACAAAAATTATGGTACCTTAACACGAACCTAACTGGAGAGGCTAACCAATTAGTTAGCCAGTTCACGTTAACTGAAGAAAATTATAGCGCAGCTTGGAAAACTCTAAAAGAACAATTCAATAATAAACGGGTTCTAGTAGCAACACTAGTTGACAAAATTCTGAACCAACCATCGGGAACATCATCTCATAACAAAATAATGCTTGCTGGCATTAAACAATATTGGAGTTGAGACATTCTCATGGGATGCAATTCTTCTCCAACTCCTAATCAAAAAACTTGATAGAAACACTCATCTCAGATTTATACTTTATACAATCATTGGAAGATCCAAGGGAGGTATCAAATTTATACAACTATTGGCACCCGAGCGATTAAAGTGCGTACAACAACACACATTGTGCTTCAACTGCTTCAAAAGTACGCACACTGCGAAAAATTGTCCCGCAGAAAATGTAAGAGGAAATACAATACACTACTGCATTTAGAACAGAACCAGCACAACTCAACATCCAACCAGTCCACCAAAATCGATCCGAAAACACAGAAGTCTGCAGCAACGGCTAACACCGTCGCTGTTACATCGACAGCAACTAACTCTGCTGGGAAACGGCAGGGCTATGTCTTGCTAGCTACAGCAAGGGTAGTTATCACTGCTCCAAATGGTGCTTCAGGTGACTTTCGAGCAGTTTTAGATTCCGGTTCACAGGTTAATTTGATATCACAACGTGTTAGTCAGAGAATGTTCATCTCGCCATCACAAGCGTCACTCTGCATTGATGGAGTAGGTGATATCCAAAGGAAATCAAAACACCGCACAAATTTGGTCATGCAGTCCAGAAACTGTCAGTTTTCAACAAACCTGGAGGCATACATACTCCCAAGCATAGTTCCACCACAACCAAATCAACACATTAAGATTTCAACCTGGGGCATCCCAAGCAACATTGAACTAGCAGATCCCCAGTTCAACCAGTCAGAGAAGATAGACATTCTGCTCGTTGCAGAACTCTATTACAAATTGATGTTAAACGGAACAATACGGCTTGCTGACAATCTGCAAACATTACAAAACATGGTACTTGGTTGGATTGTAGGGGGTGCTATTGGAGAAAGTTTAATTCCTTATTCACCATATACACTCACGTGTGCAATATTTAGCTATAGAACAGCTCTGGAAACTCGATGAAATCGAACCAACCGAAAGGGCTTTTTCGCCATCAGAAAGACAGTGTGAAGCACACAATCAGCATGTACGTATCAACGAAAAGGGCCGTTTCACCGTCAGCCTTCCATTCCGAGAAGGTCCATCTGCGCTGGGGGAATCCCACGCTATGGCGTAAAACAGATTTTTGGCACTGAACGCCGACTCTCAAGGGACAATGAAGTACGAACCCAATATGTACAGTTCATGCAAGACTATGAACAATTAGGACATATGCAAAAGGTCAACATTCACACAGTTTTAGATCCCAAATACTTCATTCCGCACCAATGTGTATTGAAACCAGACAGCACTACAACTAGGTTAAGAGTAGTGATTGACGCATCAGCAAAAACATCAACAGGATATTCATTAAATGATTTAATGTTTACCGCCCCAACTATTCAAAGTGAACTATTCTCAATTATACTTCGTTTTCGATTGCCGAAATTTGTCTTCACTACAGATATTGAGAAAATGTATCGAAAAATATATCTTGATTCCGAGCACCAACAGTATCAGCTGATAATATGGAGAGAAAACTCAGACTTGCCAATCAGTTACTTCAAACTTAACACTGTTACTTATGGAACTCGTATCTCGCCACAAAATGTTTACGAAAAATCGCTGGCGAAAACGCCATAAACTATTCCTATGGCGCTCAAATGCTTCGGTATAATTTTTACGTTGATGATGGGCTTGGAGGTTCCAATAGTCTAAACGTAGCGCTTGCAATGCAAAGGGAGCTGATAAAAATTCTCTACGATCCCGGATTTAATTTGAGAAAATGGTGTGCAAATCATACACAGCTATATAATAATATTCCACTTGACGATCAGGAGGTAACTCTGGATTTTAATAATGACAGCACCAACACCATTAAAACATTAGGATTATTTTGGCAGCCGCAACTGATCACTTATGCGTCAAGGCAAAACTGAATCCGACAAAGGTGGTTTATTGATACAACAATTACAAGTTAGACTGGGATGAACCACTTCTCGAGAATCTTCACGCGAGATGGACTAACTTCAGAAATGAGTTAGAAACCTTAAACAACATGAAATTTTCCCCACACATTTTTAAAGGGGAAATTCCAACAAACACGCAACTACATATATTCGCTGATGCTTCCGAAAAGGCGTTTGGTGCAGTTGCATACATCCGTGCAGTACTAGAAAACGGACAAATCATTGTACAATTGCTATGTGCAAAGGCACGGGTTGATCCAATGAAGCAGCAGACACTGCCTCGATTGGAGTTATGTGCTGCTGTCATCGCAGCACAACTTGCTCAAAGGATTAAAATGGATTTACAAATCAAAAATCAACCTATCTTCCTATGGAGTGATTCAGAAATTGTGTTGTCGTGGATAAATGTACAATCATCTCCGTATCAAACGTTTGTGGCTAATCGAGTAGCCACGATTCAATCCATAACAGTGCCTGAACAATAGCGCCATGTCTGATCAAAATATAATCCAGCTGACATATAACTATGTCAACAAATTATGGGCAATCTTCCACAAACCAGAGTTACTCCAGCACGGCCGTTTATTAACGCTGGCGTCGACTATTGCGGACCCTTTTGGGTTCAACACAAGGTCAGAGGAAAACGGTCAACAAAGGCATATAAAGCCGTGTTCTGTTGTTTTTCTACAAAGGCCGTCCATCTTGAAGTGGTTTTCGATTTATAGACAGATGCATTTATTGGAGCTTTAAAGCGATTTATTGGTCGTCGAGGACGTTGCCAAAATATTTACTCTGATAATGCCACTAACTTTTTTGGAGCAAAACATCAGCTACTTAAATTAGCAAGGCACAGGAATCAATTATTTCAGCCTCCAGCTCAAAGGGAATACATTTTCATTTTATCCTACCTAGAGCTACTTCGGAGTGTCGCAACTGCATCTTTAACACAAGAAGAATTGGAAACGATCGTGGTGGAAATTGAGGTGATACTTAATTCTCGTCAATTGACACCCATGTCTGATGATCCAAATAACCTTGAGGCATTAACTCCCGGTCACTTCCTCATTGGCGAAGCACTTACATCCCAAGTGGACAGTAAAGCACAACCAATGCAGTCCTCAGGACTATCCCATTGGAAGCTTGTAGCTCATCTTAAACAAGAATTTTGTTATAGGTGGTCTACAGAATACCTGAGTGAACTGTAGCAGCGCTATAAATGGCAAGGTCAGTCTGTCAACCTTAAAAGTGGCGATAGGTTATCATCAAGGAAGACAATATTCCTGTTATGAAATGGCCTTTGGGAAGAATTACTCAGGTTCACACTGGTGACGACGGTGCGGTACGAGTTGCTGAGGTAAAAACTGCATCAGGGACATTCAAGCGTCCAATACATCGACTTGCTTTACTACCTATAAATGAGGATCTGAAATCAGCCATCCCTACTGATAACCACAAAGAGAAACTCAACGTTGCCGCTCCTAAATCAACCGAAGAAACGAAGGCCAAGAGACCAAAAATTCCAACAAATCATCTGACCCTTGCATTACTCACAATACTATTTTTATTGCCAGTTATACTTGGAACACCAGTCGAAAATAAGAAGTTTGGAACAAAGGTCGGAATCAATTTCGATCAAATTGGTACAACCGCTATCTCAACCACAGAATGGAATCCATTCGTCTACTATGACCTAGCTTCTTATTGGTCCGAAACATCAATTCTTGTCAATGGGACAAGGTCGTTGCAAACATTCTGTAAAATAATTAAACCAAACGCATCATGTGTCGCAGCATCATTGGTCACTTTGAGCATATGCAGACTGTTACGAAATAAAAGAGGAGCATTGAACATAGTTGGTAATGTCGCGCACTCATTATTTGATATCTTGGACTCTGAATACGCCTAACATATTTCAGAAACAATAAGACAAGTCAATGAGAATAAATCATTTTTGTTAAAATTACTGAAAAATCAAACATCAATTGTTGACTCAACAATTAGTATCATGCGGCAAAACCAAATGGCAGTTAAGGCAAGATTTGAACAATTGGAGCAGAAAATTAAAACATGCTCAGAAGAAATACGAGACATCAACAATATGTTATTCCAAATACACATTACTCAACTATTCAATTCAGCAGTTCTGGACTTGACACTTATTGCCAACAACATAAGGAAAAAAAATCATCAATCCTGGATACTCTCATGGATACCCATTATGGAAAAATAAGTCAATTGCTACTCACTCCAGAACAACTACAAAATGAAGTCACTCAAATCACACTCCATTCACCACCTTCAGTGAATCTTCCTTCGACAGAACCACCTGACTTGCTGCAATTATTCAATCTAATGAAAGTTCAAGGCAGATTAAGGCATAACCATGTTGTTTTTAAAATACCTCTACTCCTTGTTGAACGCGAAAAATTCGCCATGTTTCACTTGATTCCTGTACCCAACATAATAAACAATACAATGGTAGCCATTAAGCCATGTACTACGTTCATGGCTATTAAGACATCCCAATCCCAATACATTCCTTTCACAAATTCAGAGTTAAGCTCGTGCCACATAGTAAATCAAGACGTTTTTATTTGTCCCAACATACAAACTCGTTACAATTACTGGTCCAAGGTCTGTGCATGTGACATCAATTTATTCAACAACAAAACGACACCTACTTGTCTCCTAGAAGAAACTAATGTCAGATGGACACCACTCAACAAAAGGTCACAATTGTCTGCAACAGAGAAATCATTCCCATATCGTTAAAGGGTTTCGGTTTGCTGACACTTGACCCAGAATGCATGATTAAGCACGAGTTCATTACTATGAATGGCCGACATACTATATCCAGTAAAATAAGGTCCTCATATACAAGTCTTGGCAAAATCGCAGGCTTATCACTACCAAACAACTCTTCAGTCTCCACAAGAGCCAACCAATCACTCTCAACAAGTTTTGACGAAGTATATGACAAAAGTATAAAGGATCTAACAACGCTACAAAGATCGCTAGAACAACATAACATCGCGGAGTTACCTAATAAAGTAAGGTCTCACCAAACGCACAGCTATATCATTGGTTACCTGTCACTGTTATTCAGCATTATCACATTAATTATATTGCTGCCGAGATGCAAGTTACGTAAAGCTGCCCAAAAATCACATCCTATTACATCAACTGAATCCACTGAAGAGGACATTGAACTTCAACAATACATCAACGAACACAAGATGACACCTGTACCAATGCCACGCCAGCATCCTAAATGTAGCCTTGAGGTTAACACTAAAAAGCCAGCATCAACCTACAAATTGGCTAACTTAGCATTTTCAATGTTGTAATATATTTTACTTTATAAAATTTTGCATTAATTCTCAGACATAACAAAACGTATCATATTAACTAGCACAATCCGCCTTATTTTTTGAACAGTCGTTCAACGCGGGGGAGAATGTTAAGATAAATGAATGTCACCCTAATGTATTTCAATACAATTATGCTGACCTATATATAAATACTTTTTTTATAATTCTGTGGACACTAGCTTAAGATTTCATGGTCACAAGTACTTCATAAACAAGATATTAAATTTCACGTACAATGAGAACGTACTGTGATAAACAAAAAATATGAAATTCTACAGACCATGAGAAAGTATCGCGATCAATATTTTATTTTATTATTAATTTGTATTTTGTTATTTTATTATTGTACTTTATGATTAATTATTTGTATTTTATTATTCAGCAATATTTTTGTATAAAATAAAACTTTGGAGTTTGGCAGAAACCTCTGATCTTTTCACTCAGAATATTTGTTGAGCGCTCCTTTCAAGTTACAAGTGCTTGAAGGGTAATAAAAATAGATACAAAGCCAGTGTCAATACAAGTTTATGCGCTTGGATTGAATCCACCCTTTGTATCTATTAAAAATACCCTCACAATTTCGATATATGGGGAAAAGAGTATTTTTTTGGACTGGCGCACTTAAACTTTTCTAACTCAGTAATTTTTTAAGCGATTTCGAAACGGTCAACGGCATTAATTATAAATGAACGTGCTCTTTCCAAGTGTATATATTTCCCGTATACTATTGATATAAATATGTAGAGATTTTTTCAATAATATAAAAATTTTTAATTTTTTTTTTAAACTTTTTCATTTTCTACGTGGGCTTTTTTCGAATCTTCTTTTAAAACAACAATAATCTTAAAGTCAGTGTCCTCCTGAGTAAAATCGGTTAAAAAATGACAATGTTTTAGTACTTTTTCTAAACAACGAAACTCCGATTTCGATTATATGATTCAACAAAAGACATAATTAAAAGTACGAACTATTTTTTTTTACTTACGTTTATTTTTTAAAAACCTTTACTTAATCTTCCACGTTTGTAAGGCAACCAGCAGTAAGTCGCTAGCATTATGATCTGACTTTTTCCTTCGAACCGCTTTTCCATTGTTGATAGCTCTTGGTGGAAGCGTTCGCCTTGCTCGTCTCTAAATTGACCCAGATTTTCTGTTAAGAATGCCAAGTGAGAATGCAAATAATGTATTTTGATTGACATTCTGCATCGCATTTCTCCATACGCCTCTAGAAATTCACTAGCACACTCAATTTTTAATAAATCGAATGATTTTTATTAACACTTAGCTTATAACACAATTAAATATTTCGGTTAGCTTTTTTTAAGAAAAATATGTTTCTTATTGAAGCTGCACCACTAATACTAACTAGTGAACAACTTTTATGCAAGTATGAAAAAAAAGGAACGGTATTATTACAAAAATAATTTAAATAATGCCTTACTTACAATGATAGAGTACTAACCCATACAGAGTGGATTTTCTTTATTTCTCCTTCGTTCTTATGTCTTGTTTGTATCATACTAGTATAATATGTAAGTCCTAAAGCTAGAACTGTAATTGACCTAAGTTCCTTAAGTTGGCTTTGGCATACGCCGAACTTGAGTAACAATCTAAAGTAAAAAACAAAAAAATTTCAATTTCTTTGTCAATTGAAACGCAAATAATAAAACAAAAGCCAATTTTAATTGGGCTTTAACGGCGATTCGTTTACAAAAATAAAAAAAATTGTTTAAGGAATTCTAATATCTCTTGATTAGAAAAAGTACTATAACTTTGTCAATTTTTAACCGATTTACATGAATAAAAGCTTGTTTTACGCAGAAGGACACTGACTTTAAGATTATTGTTGTTTTAAAAGAAGATTCGAAAAAAACCCTCGGTGAAAATGAAAAAGTTAAAAAAATGACAAATTTAAAAAAATGACCGTTTCGAAGTCGGTTAAAAAATGACTGAGTTAAAAAAGTTTTAAGTGCTTCAGTCCAAAAAAATACTCTTTTCCCCATATCTCGAAATTTTGAGGTTATATTGCAACTTATAAAACCGGTTATATAATTCACTCAGCTAGACTTACAACCTACACTAGGTCATTTCGCAAGTTCTTTTTCAGTGTATCACCGCAAATGCAATGATATTGTCCATTTTACATAATAGATCATACAAGTATAAATTAAAAAGAATTGGTAAATTTATGGTAAATTTACCAATTCTGTAAACCTTTAATTATACCGAATGTTTTGGTGCTTGAGCTACTATTTTTACTTACTATAAATGTTTTTTCATGTAACATATTATGTTTAAATATTTTGTATTGTCCTAGTTTATAAATCAGACCCGGTATCCAGACATTGTCAAATGCCTTTTCAAAATCTATTAAACAAGCCCCAGTTCCAATGAATATTTGACACTAATAAGTGAATTGCGTGAGTAGTCAAATGTTTATATTTGAAACCGAATTGCTTTTCGGTGATATGATTTTGTTTCTCGCAAAATTTTAGTTAATTGTTGTTGATACATATCTCAAAAACTTTGCTTATGTTCGGAAGCAAACTTATGGGTCGCAAACTTTTTAATATACTTGGATCCTTGTCTTTTTAGCTATTATTACTGTTTTAGCGGTTTTCCACGGCCGAGGAAAATATGAGTTATTTATAATATTGTTAAAGTAGTCAAGGTATTTTGTCAATCCCAAAAGAAAATTTGTTGTTCAAATTATTGATAATATATATTAGTGAATCTAGTATGACAAAGTAGTCGTCGTCTTCGATATCATTAAGCTCATTAACGTTTTTGCTGTTACCAAACTCTGTAATTGTGATATGATTTGCTTCATATTCAGATTTTGTTCTTACAAAACCTGCAAAGTAATCGTTTATCTATAGTATTTGTTCTTGACCATTCGTTCAAATTAATACTGGCATTCCTTAATACAGATTTTTCACTTCTATGAACTTGTATAGTGTTAATATTCGTTGGGGACATTTTAAATTGTTTCTTAATCTCCCTGAACATATTCTTCAAGTTTCTACTACTAAATTTTGATACTAGCTTCCTTTCATAATGTTTGTTTACTTCTAACGTAAAGTTATCATTGATCACCCTAATACACTTGCTCAAAATTTATTACACAACCGTGGCCATTGACGCCTTAGAAGATTGGACACTGTGGACTTATTGCACTGATGAATTATGGAAATGCTTTGAATAAAATATGTCCCTGATCCCCTTAGTTTTGTCTGGCACTGGCTGGATTTAATGCTACTATTTAGTTTTAAGATATGAACAATTATTATTAGTGCACTAAAATTCTGTGAAGATTCAATAAATAATAAAAATTTGTAAAAAAAAAATCATTGATTATCTTCCTGATTAGTTTTAATTTAACTTTAAGGATGTTGAGTTCCAAAGAAGTAAGTGATATTTGCAGTCTATTGTTTTTTTTTATAGAAGACATCTATTTCTAAGTTCGAAAGGATATTGTTTTCAAATTTCCTCCGAATGGTTTTCCTGAAATTGTATGTAGGGTTTGTAATGTTTTTGAAAAAGGAAAATGGTCAATCTAACTCGTCCGTTGTAATAGTAATTTCCAATGCATTATGGTTACTATCGTACCACATTGTTCGCAGACAATTAATAGAATTGTTTTCCCTCATAATATTTAAACGTTCATCTGCGATACAAAGGAAATGATGTCAAGCTAGAAGCGTATAGTTTACTTCTGAAATTAATATCTGTATTATTGGTGACATTACCCCAATCACTATGTTTGCTGTTAAGTATATTTTTTTTATTCATTTTATTTTCTGAATCTGCCCTTTCTTATGGCCTAACAGTAAGTATTAAAATCTTAGGACTTTAATTATAAATAAAATTGCCTTTAGCCGGGTGGCAAATCAGCTCTACGAAGCCTTGTTACTGGTTACGTTCTCAATAGTTTTCTTGCCAGCCGGTTTGGATGTTGCTGCAGCTTGGATCTATATCTCGCACGAACTTTTTTAAATTAATTTTTGACTAGTGGTACTAGTGGGCAGAAAGTCATGCAACAGGTGGAGGAACATTTAAGCAATTTCTTTTGTCACCAGTGAAAGAAGGTGCAGTCAGTCTGTTGGAGCTACGATCTATTATAAGTCCCAAAGGGAAATCATTTTGACTAAAGCGAGCTCATAGTGATTCCACAGGTCCTATGCCAACTGTTACCGGTTGTGAGTCAACTGTAACAGAAGAAACAGAAATAAGTAAACTTCAACGAGAATTATACATGGATCTAAAGGACAAATTGTCTGAAATAGAAAGGTATACAAGAAAAATTTATGAAGTTAAAAAAGAGAAGTGAGGACTATACAAAAGTGAATTAGAAAAAAAAATGAACACAGAAGAGCTGTTTTAGATATCAGAAAAGCGGAACTTGAACTCAAAATTAAAAAAATCGAGCTTGAGAAATTGAAAAGAGGAGTATAAGAACACAATGCTATATTTTTAATACTTGAGGTTTTTTTTTTAAAATTATTTTGTATAAATATTGAATTTGAATATTAAAGTTTTTGTTTTGGTTTATACAAAATGTATAAATTTAATATTTAAGTTTTTATATTGAAAAAATAAAAATTAATTATTTAAAGCTTCCATTATTTTTATTCTGATATTAAAAGCGCTCGAATTATCTTCTGCAATGCTATCAGGTTCTGTTAACTCATCTTCTAAGTAGGTATCAGGCCAATCTATATTGTAGCGGATACATATGTTGTGCAAAGTAGCACAAAAAGCTGTAATTTTTCCAGCTATTTCGGAAGTGTAATAAAGTTGTTTGGCACCGAGTAAACAGCGGAATCTGTTTCTTAAAACCCCAATGGTTCGCTCAACTACATTTCTTGTCTTGGCATGAATATGATTAAAATAACTTTCTGCTGAAAAATCTAATGGATAACTTGCATCTCCTACAAATAAACAAACAAAAAATGAAGTCTTTATCCTAAAGAACCATTCTTTAATTTATCTCTAGCAACCATGTATTTCTTTCTCCATTGTGATATTTCTCTTTCAAATAGTGCTTTAAGTCACCAACATTCCAAATCAGGGAATCGTGAGACGATCCAGCATTATGGGATTGAATGTATCTTATACGGAGTTTATGATCGCATACCTTTAATATTAAAAAAAGCTTAAAAACATGAAAAATCGAGATTTTATATTTCAAATTTCCACCATTACATTAAGGCAATGAAAACCCTTTCTGTTGTGATACTTGAAACGTTGATCAACTGAGGTAGGTATAATTGCAATATGCGTTCCGTCAATGCAGCCTATTACTCCAGGAAATTTTGTTTTTTTATAGAAATGTTTTTTAATTTACTTTTTTCTTCTTCATCCATCTCGAATGAAATCCATCTTGGACACAGTTCACTGTACATGGCCTCAATGCACTCATTAATCGGTCCACTAACAGACGATTGAGATAGGTTTACATTATTATCGTTACCAGCACCTTTCTGATAACTCCCCTCAGCCAGTATCCTCATTGTCGCTGTTAACTATAAAAGTTTGCATACCTGTTGATCTTATGGGATCTTTCAATAATGGTGAAATTATGCTTAAAACATATTTGAATGCCTCTTTGTTCAGTCTAAAATAACTAACAAATCTATAACAAAACCTAAAGTTAGTTTTCACCAAAAAATTTTTTTCCAAACTTTATATTAGGCAGGCCAAATATGTTAGATTGTTGCCTTCAAAGTCGTCTCTTAGAATATGAATAAAATGACATTGAAAATTTAATTAAAATTTATTAAATATTTATTTTCTAATTATTTTTATGAACAGCTGTTTTTGTTTCGACAGTTTACATGACAAGGCGTTTCATAATCAATTTAATTAGAGTAATTTATTACAATATGGTTCTTTTACAAAATTGTCGTTGTCGAAAATATTACATGGTACCACAAAATTCTAAATTCGACTACGACAGTTGTCGAAATACGACTACGCCAACCGTAATAGGGCTGAATAGTTTATATTTTGTGTTAAGTTTAGTTTTATTAAGCAGTACAAAATCTTGCTTTTTTATATTAACAAAAGTATAAAGGTCATGTCTTCTACTTAACCTAATTATTGAGTTTACATTTATATGTATAATCTTAAAGTTTTCTACAATTAGTCCAGGCATTGTGTTAATTTATATATCTAACATTGAGTAAGTAGTATCAATGTGAGAAGCTTGAATCTCCAGTTGTTTTTGGACATTATTTATTTGGCTCAAAACACTTAGAATAGTATTTTTTAGATCTTCCAACGGTTAATAGTTGGTGAGTTGTTCTCATTGTGTAGTAGTGTCCTACTCTCCTGATGATTGCTGTTGTTTTTTACTATATTTGCAAAACTAATAATGTTGCTTATGAATGTCTCAGGCTTATTTCCTCGGTTTTTGTTTAGCATTTGTTTTTTATTTTGCAGCTTTTGGTGTAATATTTTATATTTTTCGCATCCTTTGTATGATGCTGGGTGCCCATACTTGTTGCAAAGAACACAGAAAAGTTTATCGCGTTCATTTTCTGGCGTTTTAAGACGCATACTGAGCTATCGTGGCTTTCATTACATTTAACGCACCTGAGTGGTAAGTAACAATTAGCAGCACTATGGAAAAAGTTTTGGCATCTACGACATTGAGGAATATATTGTTTTCTTAAGTTGTCCCAGTAAACATACCGGTAAAATATACTTTTAATAGCTTTTAGTTCACTAATTTTACTATCTCCAGTTATTTAAATAAAAAAAAATTGGAAGATCCGTATCATTTCTAATAGATTTTTTTCGTTCTTAATTGGATAACTTTGACAAATTTAAGATTTTCACTTTCAAAATTAGCTAGCTTCTTAATTTCATTTGTGTCAGTTTTGGCACTAAGGCCTTTTAATAACAACGTTTTTGTTTTTTACCTTAGGAGTGAATGTAAAGAATTTAACTTTTGTTTTTCTTAAGTATGTTATAACCTTTTCGTAATTAATTATTAACGTTATATAAAGAGATATTTTTTTATTTGTGTTGTTAAACTCTTTAATAAACTCTTTAATATTGAACTCATTAATTTTGAATCCATTTTTGATGAACTCAATAAGTTCATCTGCCTTAACGTTTTGGTTATTAAATGTTGATGGATTATCATTTCTTTTGTTACTGTCATTATTAAGGATTTTGTTGTTTTTTTTGTTTGTCTATTGCCAAAATGTCTTTTTTATTACTTTCACATTGCTGTACATGACTAGCAAATTTATTGACAATATCTGCATTGCAATTATCGTTACTAATAACGTAGACATAGTTGTTTTTAAAATTTTTCAGAACTTAATCTTTCTTTTTATACTTTATGTTGCATTATCTTGAGCTTTGGCATTGCTCATTTTGTTAATTTTATATGTAAGAGTCTCTGTCTCTGTTGTTATTTTTATTATTATATATCAAACAATGCACAATTGATTAAAGTAATAAAAAATAGAAGAATGTACTTAAGCTCTCTTGCAATACCATGACTGGTGCACGTCAACTCGATCATACAGTTTGCACGCACCACGATTTTTTTTTTTAATTTTTAACTTGTACTTACAATTTAAAATTTAATTTTCTTTCACTAGACTATACGCGAAAAAAGAGTACCGACCACTGACCCTATATATACCATTTATTCCATTTCGCAATTATCAAAACATTTGTTATGGATAAGAAAATAGAAAAATCTGAAGAATCAAGAAAATGCGGCTCATAGCAAAAATGCGAAATGTATTTGTATGACAGAAGCGAAAAAAGATGATCTAAAAGAATTCATGTACCAAAGCTCAGTAAAAAAATTTTATTTGCGAAAGTTTTAATAACAAAAAATTTCATTAAAGTGAAGGTCATAGTGCAACAACATGATAAGCCACATGATTTCATTCTACCACTTCACATCACCTAACAACATCCCCTAAAAGATTTTTGCTATTTTTTACGAAAATATTCGATAAGCCACGTCAAAAAATTACACCTATGAACAAAACTGAATTCAGCCAAAAATTAATGCGGAAGGGAAGATTTTTTGGAAGATAATAATGAAGATTTGGTGGACAAAGGCTTTTTGCCAAATGATGACGAAGTAATTTCAAAAAGCAGAGATGTGTGACATATTTTAATTATTGTGGCTTATAAACTTATTACAGAAATTTAATATTGATACTTTTATTCTGAAAAATATCATATCAAAATCATATCTGTCATACTTAACATAGATGTAGAAAGGTTTTAAGCAAAATACTATCATATATCAGTCGATGGACGACTAAATGTCACTTAAAAGTTATTAAAAAAAATGTTGCCTATCATTTTTTGTAGAAATTTGATTAAAAATTTTTTATTTTGAAGAAAATGATAGATGTACCAGCCCTTCGTACTCTGGATACTAGTAATAAGTGCTGACCTAAAGTTTCTTTCACCTATCCGTCGCTGGAAGAACATAAGGGCGTGAAAACCATTTTTTAAATGTGTTATCAAGTTTTTGCAGAAATTTGATTAACCCATTTTGTACCTGACTGTACTGCGCTTCACATGAATAGGTTCAGTGTTTTAGCAATCAATTAAAGCATTATGATCTCAAAATAATTCATGGAGAGGATTGCGTTCTACTTTTAAAAGCTAAGAAAAGTCGAAAAGGTCCCGTAATATTAAATCTTTCCTCTTTTTTAAATTTTGTCCAAAAAATGGTACTTATTTTTGCGTCACTTAAATAGGTGCATATTGAAAAAAACAAAAACACAAAACAGCCAAAAAATAACACGAAAAAAAGAGAGTTTTGCTAATTAATTTTATTTTTTTAATGTGTATTTATTTTTAATAATGTATACTTCCGCCTTTCGACAACATTACTTCATAAATTCTATTTGAAAGGGAGTCATACAGTTGCGATAAATATTGTAAGGAAATTCGCGACCATTTCGAATTTATTGCAGCAATTAAAGATTCTCGGTCATCAAATTGTCGTTCAGACTTGTATACTTTCCGAGACAACCATCCGCACACGTTTTCCATTATGTTCATGTCCAGGGGTGTATGATGGCTATGGCAGTAATTCATCATTTTGCTCGCTAATCCACGTTTTAATAATCCTTGCAATGTGGATAGGAGCATTATCCTGTTCAAAAGTCCATGGGATGGGTCCAAACAAGTCTTAGAATTTTGGAAACTCCTTTTGGGGTATAGATCGATAAAATGTTGCTGTTATTTTCGAGGTTTGAAATTCCAAGTATATGTAGGACTCCATAGTACAATATCGCACGACAGACCATAACACCACCTACTTAACTATGACCATAACACCACCTACTTGACTATGACGACGGGCTAAAAAACGTTCTTCTTTCCTTAAATCATGAAAATAGTAGTTAAAACCATCGGGTCCATCGAAATTAAACTTTTTTTTTCATCTGAGACAACTACTTTATTCCACTCAGTCTTCTAGTGATGTGTTCTTTGCAAAAATTTAACCGTAATTCCTTACGTTGCTGGTTTAAGGGTGCTTTTTTGTAATTCAATTCGTTTCAAGTGATGCTGCATTTATTATCCTTCTAACTGTAGAAAGACTAGCTTTGGAACCACTTTTTTCTTTAATTTTTGCAGCAGAGTCACTCAAATTGGAGGCTATTCTTAAAATATTCGCATTTTCGTAACTGTTGTTGCCATTTTTGTTTTCCCTTCATGTTTTTTTATATATTAAAGAATAAATAAATAATATGTATCTTAGCATAAATTCAATTTTAATCAAATTTTTGTTTTTACTTAATTCAGTAAATGTAAAAATTTATCTTAAAAAGTCACGGAAGAAAATTATTACACGATCAGTAGCGCTGTTCAGTAACTTGTTTCAACGATAATCGAATCGTTAAAAAAGTAAACAACAAAATTATCGATTTTGGTATTCAGAAAACTTTTTAAACGATATTCGCTATTTTAAAATGAGCTTAACGACAGTAAATTTTGTGTTGTTTATTGAATCGACAAAAGGTAAAATTTTTAGTTGGAAATGTCGTTTGAATATTTTTTGTTGCTAGTTTTTATGGCTCCATTAGTTAATCGCCATGTTCTACAAAATTTGGACAACCCATTTGATCTCACTGCAACAGAGTTTCAGAAAATGTATAGATTAACTTTGGACTTGGCTGAAGGCCTTGTTTTTCAGCTTGATGTCAATTAGGAGGTCACAGAATAACGACTGAAAAACAGGTAAATCAATTTTTCTTTAAGTTTAAATGGAGTATGTAAAAATGTATTATGCTAGGTCCTCGCTGCCTTGCGTTTCTTTGTAACTGGGTGCTACCAACGGTCTGTAGGGGAATTTCAATGAGCCAGTCGTCCATAAGTCGTTGCATACATCGTGTAACGGATGTAATTAACTACACAATATTTTGTGCTAAGTTGAGGTTTTCAATGATCCAAGTGGAACGTCAAGCTGCAAAAACAATATTTACTTCAGAAAATTCACCTTTTGTAAGAGGACTATGGGTGCTATGCTAGGTAACATTAATTTAGCCGCACGAAGAAACGGGACTGAGGATGAGTTATCAGAGCCTTAAACAAGTAACAATTCGTTAACCCAAGACGCACCATCCTCGATAGCAAAACGAGTCCAAGAACGACTAATTGGAATTTTTTTACATAAATAAAAACCATAATTAATACAATCAGAATATTGTTACGATTTTACCTTTTAAATCGTTGATTTATTTCCTTTAAATAAATCTAGTTCTTTTCTTATTGCAAATAATAAACACCCTTGAAATTTTTTTATAGCTACTGTTTATTTGAAATTTAAAACGATAACACAAGAGACTTTATTTAAACCCTTTGTTCTTTAGCGTTTTATTATCAACTAACTTGCCATGCCACCTTGCTGGCGTTTTCATATGTACCGTATAAAATAACTAGAATGTGGCAGCACCGTCCGCAAGCTGCATACTGGAAACTTTCAGAATGTCTTTTTAAAGTTTGACAGAAGCATTAGTTATGATAAAGGGTTGCCATTTAACTGTTTTATATTTCAGGGATAATGTATGGGGATTTAAGTTTCTACGGGTGATTGGAAATTGATGAACAGACATTGTTTCCCCTTGCCATAATCAGCTAGTCGTTCCAGATGCAAAACCTTCATCTTAGACCTTGGGCTCTAATATTTTTGTTTCATTTAAGCTTTTAATCACTCTGTAGGTTCTGTCCCAATGCGTTTGTAGTTTGGGAAATAATCCTTTCTTTCGTTGCGGGTTAAATAGCAGAACCAGCCCTGCCCTCATTAAATCCTTCAGAATTCGCTGCTTGATCGTAAATCGCCTTCATCTTATCGCTGACCATTTTAATTCGATTGCGGGCGAATTCATGAAGTTCGTTGAGGTCTTCTTGTTGCCGAAAAAGTGGTTGTTTTTACCGTCTATTGCGGCAGGCTTAACACCAAATTCTAAATCGCCAGGCAAATTGAGTTCCGTTCCGAAGATTGTTCTTGCAGGTGTCAGGAATATGGAGTAGTGAGCAGTCGAATTGTACTCCTGAAGTTGTCGAAGACTTTTTCTTACTGGTCCTTTGGCTGCGACCAATCGCCTACAGCTTGTTGATAGCAGACCCAGTAAAACCGTTGTTTTAACTTCACTATGGTTTTGTGACACCAAGATGACTACCACTGGGACCGTCATAGAACTCGTTCAATATCTGGTTTATTCTAGATGCCGGCACCACAATCAACTTAGTTTAAGCTTTGCCATCTACACTTTCCCATATACGCATCACCTGTAGGCTATTCCACTGTGCCCAATATGTCTTCATCAGTGGACTTTCATCTGGCACCTGCTCGCGGGTAGGCCTCCTGTTTTCTCCATTGGCTGATATAATCTTTCCCAACGTCCACGATACGGTATTTTCTCTCAGCCTTTGAACAGTGCGTGCCATGCTTTCCACCCTTGCTGTGCTCCAAGGTAACCTGCTTTCTTACTTGAGCCTTGCGCTTATATCCAAGATCGAAGGGTATTTCCACATTCCGCCAAATCATAACTTTTTGCCCCATATGTAGATTAATGCCGTGACTAATCATGAAATCTGCACCAATGATTACTTCGACCACAATAAATACGTGATTGACGATTATGTTGGCAATCGTTAGTTTCACATTCACTTTGCCATAGACAGTACCAGTGTGCAGTTTCACCCCATATAATGGTTCAATAAACTAAATCGGGCATTATGACAGATTGTGATGCTCCTGTGTCCATAGTACAAATGCGCTTTCTGCCGTTGATATATCCGTAAGCAGTAAAATTGCTTTTCTCCTGTTGTGTGTATTACGCATATAGAAATTGTGGGGCCCTCGTTTGTAGGAGCTGGATCGTGTCCGGAATGCTAGCTCTTTTTAGTTTTAACGGTGAGTGCTGTGCTAATTGATGAACGGGTCGGAGTCTTTTTCTTGGTACTCGGCAGTTCCGCTGAAAATGTCCCACTCTTCCGCAGTTATAGCATTCGGCCTTGACTTGCTTTCTCCCTAATGGCCGTATAACTGCCTCTTTTAGCTCTGTGAGCACCTCTTTGAACCCATCTCATAACATAGTGCTTATATCTTTTTCATCAATTAAATATATGCGGCTAAGAAATTATTTAATTTCGAACTGATCTAATAACATAATGGATGATTTTGGCCCGGATAAGACAGCTGCACCAACCGTTTAATATCTGTTGCAAAATCTTGTAACGTCTCATTTGCTTTCTGCACTCTGCCTCTTTGTTCCATTCGGTAAATTCCTTTTTTGTGTTCGCCACCGTACTTTCGTTGCAGTGCCACCATTATTATGTCATCATAATTATCTCTGCAGGTGACTGGCACACTTTATACAATTTCTGCTGCATTTCCTTTTAAGGACAGATTCAATTTTATGGTTTTTTCTTCCACACATTTCTGGCGGCAACCGTCTCGAACTGCAACTTGAATACATTAAATGGTATGCTTCCATCAAATGTTCGTTCCTTTTCTCTACCAGAAGATTCTGAAATAATTCGTACTGGGCGCTCTTGACATTGGAGATTATTTATTTTACATTCTAGATCTTGTAGTTTTCCTCAACATCTTTGACTTGTATTTCCACGCCAGTCTCTATGTCGGACAACTTTTTTGTCAAATCTGTCCATTTTCTTATTAGTGGCTCTAAAAGTTTCTTGAAACTTTTCTTCTATCTTCGTTAGCAATTTCTCGATCATCTCCATCTTAGTTAATAGTTTCTCGTTGTTCTAGAGCAGACAAAAATGTTTTTGAAATATGCGTTCGATTCCAAACATACTCACCAAAATTTATCAAAATCGGAGACCATTGAAGTAAAATGGAAATGCTCATATACAATTATTGCAATAAAATAAAATGGTTTATTGATGCTATTAATAGGTTTATTTATGTATAACATAATTATTAATGCTTTAAATTAAATTACTTTTGCTATAACTCGGATATTTTTTGCTATAATCACTGACAACTTGAATTAAATATTGCTTCTCCTTTTCGTTCCTGCACAATATTTTATTGTAGTCCTCCATCATTTTCACACCTCTCTCGGCGGTGTCGTTTACAACGTGAATTTTATCGACAATTTTCAATACTTGCTGATAATCTTCACGCTGTGGCCACGTTTCCGGCGAATATCGCCAAAATTCATAAGGCAAGTTGAAGCGTTGGAAAAGTTTTTAGTTTTTGAGGTTACGAAAGCGCTCAAGTTATTCGACAAAAATTGTTCATTTACTTCTGAAAAATTAACCACAATTTTTTTCTTACTGCGGATAGGGCCTCCGACATCTTCAGAGCCGTCAGAGGTACCACAATCATCATCTTCTTCTCCAGTTTCTTCATCAGTATGTTTTTGTAGTTGGACTTCCCTTTCTTTTATTTCAAGGGTTTCTTCTCCGTCCCTGTGTACATAATAGCCAACATTTTTCGTTTTATGTCACACGAAACATCTGAATCAAAGAAGGCCAGAGCTATAGCCTCCTCCGCTAGATACCACAAATGTCTGATATACTTTGTTACCATTATTTTCGACAATTTCTCATCTAAGTCTGCATATGAGTGAAGAGCTTTCAAAAAGTTTAAGTCCTGATTCGTCGCTCTGACAGCTTCAGTACAGTTATACCAGACTTTTACGTACAAACGAACAATAAATACACAGACATCTCGAATTCCATCCAATTGTGACTTTGACAGTTTAAATTGGTCTCTGAGCATAAATATTTTCAACGAGTAGATTGCCTTGGACATCCATCGTGCGTGGTGAATGGGTATGAGTTGTTTAAACTTATATTCGCCCAAATCACCGCCAAGGAATAAAACAACCAATTCCAATAGTTCCTTGTAGTCGTTGCGACGTTGTCTTTTCTGTAGTTGGGCCATGCAAAAAGTAATGATGTCATCTGGTGCAGTTATTAATTTCGGAGCAACGATTTCATCGCGAACTCCAGTTTCAAATGCCTTTTGATTGACATTTTCCCAATTTAGATGGAAACGCCGAACAGGCCAACATCTGGCGCAACAGTGTTTCCAATTTTTTCTTCGAAGACTGCTTTTAGCACCAATTCGTATATGTGATGTCGACACGGTAGATACATCAAATCTCTCTCTAATAACTGTTCAAGTAAAATTGCAGCTCCTCCGAGTTTACCAGTGTTTGACGATGTCGCGTCGAAAGACATTGCTTGAACTCGATTCGAAATCTTCCATTCTACCAGAAGTTGTTGAACAGCCGCGGAAATGTTTTTACCTTTTCCATAATTTAGTTTTGGAACGCCTAATATTTGTTCCATTTCTCCATTAGTAACAATAACTGGAAGGCGACCAATCTTATACTTTCCTGTAATGACTTCCAGTATTTTGCCATCCCAATGCACTACAAAAAAATGCTGCTTCCTTTAACTGTAATGAAAAAAATATTTATATGAATATTGAAAATAAATAAGTATGATAAGAGTAATATTACATGTAAGTTCTCCTTTACAAAACCATAAATTTTTTGCCGATTTGCATTACGGTATCTTTGAATTGACGAGCGATTCAATACCAAATTTGATACGTTGTGGCCAAGTCCTTCAGCTACTGCAGTAATTAAATGCATTGCATTTCGGTCTGATATCATGCATTTTTCCAAAGCAGAAACGATCCGTTCATTGATAAATGATTGTGTTCCTCTTTTTACAATTTTCGAAGTCGATGGTAGAGCGTCCACTTCCCATTCCGTTCCACCATTGCCACCATTGTCTGACGATTCGATAGATGATGTTACTTGCACTGTAGTTGAATAAATATTGAGTACAAATAATAAAATTATGCGTCTTCTGCAATATACAATACTTACCCGTTGATAAGGTATTAATTTCAGTAGTCGCTCGTAATCGCCGTTGTTCTTTTGTCTCTTCTCGTTTCATTTTTCTTTTTTCAATGCCAACTAGAGCCTTTTTTCCTCTGCGCAAGCAAAAACTCTATATCCTCCGGTATTGTAATCGTTGTAAGTGCATTAACATGGGCAATATCGAAGAGGTCGTCTAATTCTTCGACAAACTTTTCTTCTTTTACCTTATGAGACGGTCCTCCTCTTGTTGCGCTCTTGTTTAATTTCCTCCAATCCTGGTACAATTTCTCAATTTGTTTTATGACGGCAGATTTGTCTCGCGTCGGAATTCGCGCCTTATCCCAGAAAACGAGCACTTCGTTTGCAGCCATTGTTATACTTTTTCGCACTTCCAATTTTAGTGTACGAGTGTGAAAAAAAAATACCCCAAGAACTTCATTTTTAGACGGCAATTCTAATCCCAACAGCTGCGGAATAACATTTTCAATCAAATAAATGCTGGGCTGTTGCGATCTGAAATTACTTTTTTTCATATATGATGCCATTGAAAATCAAATGCGCACCTGTTATTTTTTTTTTTAATGTAGTTTTTATCTTTTAGTTTTAAATGTTTTATTTTGCTTTTATTTCACTTTTTTATGGGTTGCTTTTAGTTTTAATTGAAAAGATTATTCACTATCACAACACATAAAGAAACTTTAGAATAACACTGCTTAGCTTTAATTTTACGCTCACAGGTTGTATATTTTAATTGCAAATTTTATAGAACAACTAGAAGGTCAATACGTCTATGTACATAAAAAAACGTATCTAACATAAACAAAAAATTTAAACTATAATTCGGGGATTCCACAAACTAAAAAAGTATTAACAATAAATTTAGCGATAATTTAAAGCTTCGGGGTTGCCACAGTTTTCAATAAAAAAATAAATAAAAAATGTTTTGGAAATATGCGTTCGATTTTAAACACACTCACCAAATTTTATCAAAATCGGATACCATAGAAATAATTCTCGCTGAAATGCTTATATATTTTGTTTTTCTATTTTGATACATTTTCGTGCATTTTTTTTTTGTATATGAACCCCCTTATGGGTTGGAGATAGAGGATAAGTGTGTTCTAGAGAAATATTGGGGATACAAAAATAATGGGGGTTGCTCATACTTTTTACCTCCATAGGGGTGACCCCTGAGTAGTTATGAGCTTCTTTTTATAAATTTTGCTCGTTCTCACGAAGTTTAACCCTCGTGCGACACCCGAATTTTCAACCGATCGAGCCCAAATTTTTGTTAAAATTTTGTCTCTCCTAACCTCACACAAAAATGAAAGGCTTGTTTGGAAAATCGAAAAAAAAATTTAAGGGCCACCTTATTGTCCATATATGCTTACATGCTACACTTGTAATATTATTTCTGTAAAAACAACCAAAAATAGGCTTAGGTTTTTAAAAACCGATCAATTGGCTTTTTTTTTTATTTAACCTTTTATCTTTTTTCGAACGTTTTCTAAAAAAGGAGTAGTTAAAGGTTGATTTACACGTCAACTACCCTTATCTGATATTACTCAGAATTGGGCAAAACAACAAAATAGTAAAAACGTTAGAAAAAATATATGTAGTTTATTGTTTTTAAATGTTATATTTTGTCTGGGTGTGAGCTGGCTAAATAAAATCTACATTCAGGTATCCAAATTTCTATGAAATTTTAAAAATTGTAAAAATATTTTGTAAAAGAAATTCTAAAATCTTTTGTCAATTTGTATTTAGTTTAGAATTTATTTAGCTACCTTGCACAGGATCTAAGTGGAATTATTTATATTTTAAACAAAAAAAAATTCGTAATTCAAATTGTATTACTTTTTTTAATTAAATGTAAACAAAAATATTTGTCATAAAAATATTTGAAGTTTTTCTATTTGTAATTTTATAATATACAATATAATTTCTATATTTCGTGTTCCGTTGATTGAAAAGAAGTAGTTGTAGATATAGAAATATAAAAATAAAGAAATAGAAATATAAAAATAGACAAAATTGCCCAAAAATTACATTTGAAATTAAGGAAAAATCCGAAATAAAAGAACACAATTTAAATTCAAAAAATTACAAATAAAATTGAAAAATTCGCAATCGATACTTAAAAAGATAAATTAAAATTAAAAAATACCAAACTCAATTAAAAAATTACTGAAACTCAACAAATATTTATTTAATTTGGTGTTTTTAAATTTCAATTGATGCTTTATAAATTACATTTGGAGTCATTTTAAAAGTTTTTGAAACAGTCTTATCGTTTTTAAAATAGTCTTTGAATTTGAGTAAAAATTTGCATGTGGCTGTTCCACTTTCCCATAATATCTGTGCTGTTTTTTTTTAAATATTTGGTGTAGTTCAAGGTGGCATTGTGCAAATGGCCCCATGAAATATGACCCTAATCTTAAAATATAATTAAGCGCCATTTTTTGGGTCAAAATTTCATTATAAAAATTACCCCAACCAAATGAAAATTAGCCCCAAAATTAAGTTTAGGGCATATTTTTACTTATTAGATTTTGAAGAAATAAAAGATTACCCCAAATATGATAAAATGAAAAATTACCCCAAAATATGCAAAGCAAAGAAATGTTGCTTATGCACAAATGTTGCTTACGCATTTATATTGCATGGAATCAATAACATCCGAATGTACTCCTTATAAACATTAAAGTTACTTGGGCCAACTTAAATTGAAATATTTTAAAGAATTAGAATAAAAATCATTTTATATAAATCAAATATTTTAGTGATGCGCAACCACTGCCTTTTAAAATTGTTCAATAATTAACTAAATTTCTGCTATCCGTCCATGAGTGTGTCCTCCCACCTTGTTCTTATAAAATTTGCTGGTAACAATGGAAGACCCATCAATTTCCGATGTGCCGTTTTTGCAGCGAATGGTGTTCTATGACATTGCGTTTTACAGCTTGGCAATTTTAAAACTAATTAAGAATTATATTTATTCTTAATGTATGAAAAGCATACTTCTACAACTATTAATATACAAAGAACAAAATGAAAATTTTTTTAACAAAAATCCCTCGATTTTTCGTAAAATTTTTCGCCTGACAAATAGATTTTTACCACGATAATGTGGTAAAAAATGTATAATATTTTGCACCAAGTCGAGTCTTTAAAAGCGGAGAGAAGCTTTACAACACAAAAACAGTTAAAATGTACTTAATATAATTAATTACATCTCAGTCAATTAAAGTTGTAAATATTGTTTTAAATGCTTCAAAAAGGTAAAAAAAGGTCAGCCAGCTTTAAAAAAAAAAATTAGAATATCAGATAAATGTCCGCCTCTGTTAGCCTCACAAATGCGAGCCCTTTTGAGCACATTTTTCATTTCATTCTCACACATTTTAAGCGGTATTTCATTAATTTCATCACGAATATTTTATTTGAGCTGCTCAAGCGTTTCTGGTTTGTTTGCATAAACCTTGCTTTTCAGATATCCCCACAAAATGAAGTCCCGAGCAGTCAAATCAGGCGACCGTGGAGGCCAATCAACATCACCATTTCTTGAAATAACTTGCTGTGGAAAGAGGTCTCTCAGTAATTCCATTGTAATCCTGGCTGTATTCGATGTGGCACCGTCTTGTTGATACCACATGTTAACCAAGGCCAAAGCATGCAGTTGTGGCGTTAAAAAGTTTTCAGTCATATCACGATATCGCTCCCCATTCACAGTTACCGTTACGCCGTTTTCATTTTCAAAGAAGTAAGGTCCAATGATTCCTCCTGACCAAATTGCACACCAGACTGTCACTTTTTATGGATGCAAAGGTTACTGATGAATAATTTAAGGCTTTTCCATTGCCCAGAACTGAATATTCTGTTTATTCACATATCCATTCAAATGAAAATGTGCGTCGTCAATCATTATGATTTTTTCATGAAAATCGGGGTTGTCATGGGCGAGCTGTAACATCCTTAAAACACGTTGGTTTATCGCATATTTTCCATAATAAATTTGCCACGTGTCTACTTCACGACTGCCAAATATGAACTGTCAAAACTAATGTTTACCAAAATGGCGGTAAAACAAAGTAGTATACCTTCCCGGCAGACACCCTGTATGACGATATGATAATTTTCACTTGGGTAAGTTTTTAAAATCAAGATGTGACAATAGGGGCTTACCGTTGTCACATGCAAGTAATTACTTGCAAGTTGTGTATACGTGTTATGAACGAAAAACAACAAATTTTTTGAGCCACTGTACAGTGCAAATTCATTTGTAAAATGTCATCAACAGGAGAAGTGCTATCCAAAATGGCTGCATTAAATGCATTACAGTATTGCCAAGTACTTAATAATATAATAACATGATATACATGTTATTATATTTCATTTATAAAAACGTAAAATTAATATTTAAACCTACCTTTAAAAGGTGACTTTATATTCTTTCTCATTAGCCTTCTTATACCCAGCAAAATAAGAGCGGAGGAAGAAGTAGTTAAACACTACATCTACTGAACAAAAAGTTGTAAAAATTTCGGTGAATCATTAATGATTTTAACATTGGCGTGTCATTTGGAGGAAGAAGTTTGTTTCGGTGCTATGAAAAATCGATGAGCAGATGGACTATTTCATTAGTTTACGGAAGTTGTTAAATACAGGGACTACAAAATAAATATATGGGTTGGTTTTTTTTAAGTTAAAAAAGTGATTTTGAACACTCCAAGAATTATTATTCTGACCAGGACAAAGTGAATATCACTGGTATGCAAAATATGTTTTTAATTAGGCATTTGATGACTGCAGGAATTAACCATTTATGGACCAACTAAATAATTGTTGTTTTTTTACTAGTAGGGGTTAATATCAAGATTTTGGAAGTTGTTTTAAATGACTTCTTACAAATCGAAAAATTTACACTATTCTTTGGATGTTCTGAAAAAGAGATTCGTAAAGAATAACATCCGTTTTATTTTGCTGGGTATATGTGCACAAAATTAACTATAATATTAACTCCTTTTGCAACAAATAAATAAATTAATATAAAACTCAATACTCAGCAGCTCTGTTTTTCGTTTTGTCATTCTACTTCCATCAAATGTCAAAAATTCATTTGCTTCAATATTTCATTGCAGTCTGAGTCGCAAGTAGCATAAGTGTGAGTGTGGTAGCAAAAAAGTATGAGTATACTGAGTTTTTGGCACTTGCATCTGGCAAGTTAATTCATATGTGGATTAAATTCGTGAAAATATTTGTTTTTGTTGGCAGGTTATTTTATCACCATGGAAAAAAATAATTTTGTCGGTTACAATAAGGTGATTAAAAAATAAAAAAGTTTTCCTCCCGTTTTAGGAAATGGTCGCGGTGTCCAAAATGGGAATAAAAATCTTAGGGTTAGCGATTTTTTATTTTCCATCTGAAATGTTTAAGGGGTAAAAACGGTACTAAAAATTGGTGCATTATCGTTTTTTATTATTTCAACATTTTTTCTAAAGCAGCCCTTGCTTTTGGGGGGATAATTTTTAGTTTTTTACCCAAACAGGTTTTTTATTTTTTTTTTTAGTAAAACTCGCATTAAACCTCTATTTTTATTAATTTCAATAAAAAAATTATGAAACAGCTGATTTACAAATCATTTTCACTATTTTTAATTTTCGGGAATATATGTCAATAGCAAGTGCACAAAGAAAGTATAATAACACAAAAATAATTTTCAAATTAAAATTATATGAAAGTTATATGAAATGCTCTCAATGTCGAAAAAATCCACGATATGGTGTTGTTGGCCGATCGAAGAGTAAAAGTGCGTGAGATTTTTGATGCCATAGAGTTATATATTTATATGTATATCCCTAATAATACTCCCTTCCTCTTCCCTACCTAATTCTTATTATTCCTTATTATTTATTTATATTTATTAATTATCAATTGTTTCTTTATTATTCATTATCAACTATTTTCCTTTAAATATTATTAACCGTTACATTTTAAATTACGTTCTTACTAACTCCTATTGGTATCGTTATTTATTAAATTATCCTAGTAGTAGTTTTAAATGTTAATTTAAATATTATAAAAGAGCTTTGCATTTGAAAAATAAAAAAACAATTGTTATTTTGAACTCGTTAAGAGGTCTTCAAACGCAATAAACGAAATAATATTTTGAACTCACACACTAATGTTTTATTTTAATTTACCGGCGCAGTCGGTTTACGTACCCAAATTATTAAAATAATAAAGTGAAGAAAAAAAACATGTTATAGTTTTTAATAAGTGAAAAGTTGTAAAAATTTTTCATAAAAGTTAAAATTAATAACGCAAAAATTTTAAACAAAAAAAAAACAGTGTTTGTGATAAAAAATTGCAGCCAATTTTCAAATCATTGTCTTACACATTTAAAACTACAAAAAAACACAAATCCTTAAATCGTTTTAGTGATCAAAATGCATATGTTTTAATGGACAAATTTGAAATCGTTTGTCATAATATTAAAAAAATTAGAAGGAAAAAATTAAATACAAAACTTAATAGTTTTAGTTATGAAAAGGCAATTTTGAATGTACGTGAAGTGAAATATGTTGAAAGAATCGTTCTTATAAGAAAATATAACTTCAAATCGTTTTTGCTATACAAATATATTTATACAAAAGCTTAAATTATCTGCTATAAAATTAAATAAAAAAATAAATTCTTAAATATAAAAAACAAAAAAAATATCTGAATCATAATTATAAACAATTAATTAAAACTATTAAAAAAATATATATATATATAAGTTAATTTATTTAATTGTTTTTTTTTTCATTAAAAAATTATATTTTTTTATTATTTTTTTATTCTTTATTGAAGTTGTCGGTTTAACCGCTGAAAAATTACTAACTGACAATAATTTTATTTCTTAATATTTAACTTAACAAAAATGCTGAGGTGGTGCACGCGTCTGGTTGTATTTCCACTGCATTTGCAGTCTGATGTGAAATAATTTTAAAATGCTGATAACTTATATATATTTCGCTTTTGTTTTTTGGTGTGAACCAATTTTATAATGTGATACCTTTAATTCGGGTATTTTGCAGATTTTAATAAATTTTGTATGTGTTAATATTCCGCTGCACCTGCAGTCTGGTGTGAAATAATTTTGTAACCTGATAACTTATTTATATTTCGCTTTTGTTTTTTGGTGTGAACCAATTTTATAATGTGATACCTTTATTTCAGGTATTTTGCAGATTTTAATAAACGTCCTCGTTTGAAGGGGGCTGTGGGTGAAAACATTTATTAAGTCCATCGATTGCTAGGCTGGATAATTTGATATCGTTTTCCTCTTTTTGTGGTATAATAGGCTTCTTTACATAGTTTTTTATCGTAAATATTGCCAAAAAAAATAATCAGTGTTGAACCAAGTACAATATTTGTGATAGTAATGGTTTTGTTTTTGTTTCTATTGTGTCAATCAATATGGATTGTATTATTCAAACTTAATTGTTTCACCATTTCCAATGATAATATTTCTTCAGTTTGCATAGCTTCGACATTTGGTTGTAGAATCGCTGGAAGAGGTTTCTTGTCTGTTATTTCTTTAGATGCGTATTTGTTGTTTCCAATTGTTATTGTTGTATTAAGATGTCGGATTAAAAAGGTTCCATTTAGTAGCATTGTGTTGTTTTCTATTGTCATCGTTCCTTGATATTGGTTCACGAATACTAACCCGCTGAAAATTTCTTCTATGGTAGGCAAGTGTTGATTGTTGATGACCGTGCAATTTGGTGACAGGCTTTTCAGCAAATTTGTAACGCAAGTGTCGTTGCTTAAATCTATGAGCTTATTACTAGGACAAATTAGTATGTCATTGAATTGTTTACACTTATCTTTTAGAGCAAAATTTTTATCTTTACATTCTAATAATTCATTAAAATCAATTTTATTAACTTTGGTTCCTTTCTTTACTGATCTTATTTCGAGCAAATTGCATGTTTCTATTTCTGTAGTAGGAAGACTTATAATATAAATAAGAGAATTACCGTCTGAAGCTATTTTTGTATTTGCAAACTCTAGAGCTTCATCAACATTAATAAAAGGAAATTTTTCTACATTTAAAAGATTCTTTATAGTGTTTAATTCATTGTCAGATAATATAAAAGAGTTAATTATGTTGGCCTTGGCCCAATGTAGTGCATAAGCAATATTTTTAATTTCTTCTTTTAAAATTTCTAATTTATATTTAATCTTTAAAGCCATTTCAGTTTCTATTGTACTGTCGTCTTTCATTTGTCTAAGTATTTTATGAGTGACATTTGTTATCTCGTTCATCCGGTCCGTGGTAAGTTTGTTGATAATCACTTGGTTGTCATTATTTGTCAGTAAACCGTTTAATTTGTTAACAACAATTTCATGGTCATGGTGGTCAGGGCTACCTGCTATCCACTTCCATGCAGTTCCGATAAAATCTAACGATCTTTTGTGTTTTGTTACTTTGAGTCGAGCGATTGTGCTCTTAATATCGTTCACTGAACTTGTTAATATTATATGAAGTGGGCTATCAATGTTCACTTCTGTTCGGATTGCTCCGTTAATATTCTCCAAAACCTCTTCGTATTTTTCCATTTCGATAACATGGACAATTTTGAATGTTCCCGAATTTGAGTAATCAAGTATTTGTACTTCAGCTAGTGATAGTGATATGACCATCCTATGAAAAAAAAAATTAAGTTGGAATATAAATTTCTAATTAAATTTTCAGGATAAAAAGTTTGTATTATACCCATATTCTCTCCCCTGTGCAAATTCCATTTATCACTAGTAAATTCCGGCTAAACAATAGTATGACGGTGAACGGTTGGAAAAATAATTTCAAATTGATAGGCTGATATTTGCCCTATTTTTAGAAATATTTGGTTTTTGAAAACATTAACGGGACTTTCTACGCAAGGCACCAGATCTTCACCGGAGCTTTCATCACTATGGACAGTTCCCGTTAAAGTATTAATTTGTGCCGGTATTCTAGAAAGTGCATCAGCTACAACATTGGTTCTACCCGGCTGATAGTTTAACTCATAATCATATTCCTCCAATATGGCCTTCCACATTTTCATTTTATTATTGCTGTTCTTATTGCTTAAGGCAAATGTAAGTGGCTGATGATCTGTGGTTATTTTCACCCTCTTGGAGCCATAAAGATAATTACGAAGGGAGGTTAGTCCGAAGCGTCGGTAGTTAACTCGAACTCCTTTTGAAAGTTGGGATGGGAGAGTATTACATCTTCTGAAATTAGGATGTTCTTTATTTTCTCGAATGCTTTCACTGCTTCTTGGTCAAGTGAGATGGCTTTGTTCTTCGATACATTTTTACCAACACTGCCATAATCGCCCCTAAGCATTGCTGTCAATGGCTTCGCTATTTTCGCATAATCCCTAATAAATCGCCTTTAATAGCCCGCCATGCCAAGAAAAGAGCGGACTCTTCAAATTGTTAGGTATCGTCATTTTCGCGATAGCCTCTACTTTTTCTCGATTAGTTTTGATTCCATCTATGCTAACAACGAATCCTAGAAATTCAACCTCAGTTTTCATGAATTCGCACTTATCAAGCTGCACCTTCATGTTCGCTTTCCCACTGCTTTTAAGTTTTCAAAATGTTCCTTCTCATTTTTCCCAAATATAATAATGTCGTCTATGTAGACGTAGCAGCTTTTTCCTATGTGTGGTCGGAGAATATTGTCAAGGGCGGCTTGAAATATCGAGGGTGCGTTTTTGAGTCCGAAAGGGAGTCTCAAGAACTCATATTTCCCATTGTTTATCGAAAAAGCTGTTTTCTCGATATCTTCTTCATTCAGTGGAATCTGATGGAATCCACTTTTAAGATCAATAATGGTAAAGTATTTATTTTCGCCGAGATTCGCAAGAACCTCATTAATTTTGGGTATAGGATATTTAAACGGAATTGTTACAGAATTAAGTTTTCTGTAATCTATCACCATCCTGTACTTTTTCTCCCCTGATGAATCCATTTTCTTGTCCACAATCCATACAGGTGAATTGTATGGTGATTTGGAAGGTCTAATTATATTATTGGCAAGCAATTCCTCAATTTGTTTCTCGACTTCCGCTTTCAAAGCCATCGGATATGGATAGGGTCTTGAATAAACTGGTCTATCTGTGACTGTGCTTATTTCGCCTTTGACGGTAGTAGTGTAGGTTAGTTTCTCATTTGGGTCTGTAAACACGTTGGGACATTCTTAAATAATTTCATAAATTCTGTTTCTCTGTAAATCTGAAAGATGGGAGAGCCTTAACTCAATATTATTAACCGATTGCGATTGTTTCTGTTTCAATGGGATTTTCATAGTGTCATTTATAGTCATAAAATTTTTATCCGTGTGAATTATTGCTTTAATTTCCCGTAATGTATCATTTCCAATTATTCCATGGAACGTTTCCAAAGATGGAAGAATGTAACATTTTATTTTTGGTGTATCTAGACGGAAAACATTTACAAAAGTATGATGTGTTATTTCGATATTTCCGGCAACTGTATTTATGGGGAACGGTTTCCTGTTTGGAATGGGATCACGTATTCGAGTGGATTGGATATAATTTTTGTTCGACCCGGTGTCAATCAAAAATTCTAATAAGTCCTCACCTTTTTTAAGTTCGTAATATGGGAGTGAAGACGGGGTTAGTCTAAAAAAAAGACGCTATCCACTTCCTTTTCATCATTTGGATGCTTATCCTCATATAATCCATTTGGATCAGGATCAGTAACATCAGATTGATCCGTGTTATCCACTGGATAACAAGGATCATAGTAATCATATTGGTCATAATATTGGGTATCATATTGAGCGTCGCCGTTGCCGCTCATAAAGTAATTCCGTTGTATCTTAGGTGGGATTCCACCAGTGGTTGAATGTGGCCGTTTTTGTGAAAATTGGTTATTTCCTTGAAAGTTTTGGTAATTAACATTTTTCGATCTTATCGACTGGTCTACTTCCATTGGTTGAGGAGGTATTGGTTTGGCCTTTGATTTTGCTGTCTATATTGTTGTTGTCCATGTTGTTGAGAAGGGAATGGTCGCTGTGAATTTTGGAAATGTGGCCTGGGTTGATATTGCCTGAAATGAGGTGGCATATGCGCCAGCTCTGGATAAAATGGTCTTGAGAAATTATGTGGCCGTTGCGATACCGGTAGTGGGGGTCTATGTGTATTGACGCGTAAATGATTATGAGCATAGTTAGTTCGAAAGTTCATATTGTCAAGTTTCTGACACAAGTTAAGTGCCTGTGGCAGGGAAGTAGGTTCCCTAGTACTCAGTAATCTGGGTAAGTCGCCGTTTAGGCCTCTTATAAATGTATCGAGAGCTTTTTCTCGATATGAATTTATCATGGCACATTTTGCCTCTTCGGATATCTCCAAACATGATACTTTGTCCAAAAGTAAGGACAGATGTTCATACACCTTTTTGTAGAATTCGGTTATTCCCAAATTCTTCTGCAGTAGGGTTGTCATTTGGTACTCTAAAGTACCAATATCTCTCTTATCCGCGTAGTGCACCATTAGCACCTTTTTTATCTTACTCCAGTTAAGTGGGGTTCTGTAAGATTCCAAAGCGGTATCCGCTTCCCCAATGATTTTATGTCTAATTGTATGCCATATAGCATAATATTTTGGGGTGCCCCGTAAGGAGCTATAAATTTCAAGAACCCGTTTGACGGATTTTATCCACATCCCGTTTGGGATTTTATCCACATCCCGCTTGGGAAATAATAAAAAAGATTTAAAATCTTAGAGACTAAAAGAGAGATTAAAACTTTACAACAAATATTAAAAAAAACACCACTAGCAACAATTAAAATAGAACACAAACAACAGGTACTATTCCGGATGCGTTTAATCTTTTATCGGAAAAGCTGAGGAATTGCAGATGTTTACGACACATGTTTACGAGATTCGTAAACATGTTGATTCAACTTTACTAGTATTATTCGATTTGAGAGTAAGAAACAAAATTGTGGAAAAAGCTAACATTACTTTAATAAACAACAACAATCCTACTAAATGGAAAGAAATTAAGGTAATTTTAAGAATTAATTTTAATATATATGAAAGTTTAGAAAGTATTGTAAATAAAATAAGAACAGCAGAGCTAAGAACTAATGGTAGTGATTTCTATGAATATATGTTGAAACAATTAACAAAATTAAACTTGAAAAGAAGTATAGATATAGACACCCAAGAATGGTTTAGTTGTAAAAATAATGAAGCAATGGTATTAAAGATTTTTATTAATAAATTACCCAACGAGACAAAATTAGTACTTAATTCGAGGAATCCTCATTGTTTATTAAAGGCAAAAGAAATACTAATTGAAACTGAATATTTTTACACAAAAAACCACAATCACAATCTTTTTCATCCCGTAATAACAAAAATAAAATTTTTCTAACAATCATAATAATAATTTTAATAATTCTCAATCTTATTCCCAATTATCAAATTCTGATCAGCATATGCAGAATAATTTCGAAAATTTTAATCAAAATCAACCAGAAAATTTTCATAATCAAAATAGTTTTTCCAATATACGCCAATCTAGACAAAATAATGCTAGATATTTTAATCAAAATAATTCAGGCAATTTTAATAATCACCAGAATACTTATTCCGGCCAATATAATTTAGGTAATTTTAATCGAAAAAATTATCTTAATAATGGAAATAATTCAAACAATTTTTAACCGCAAAATTCTTAACAGACGAGTATTAATAAGAAACAAGTTCCAATGGAAATTTGATAACATAAATGGCCGACGATCTCTACCCTGCATAGTAGTAAAAACTAGAACTATTCCAATAAAATTACTCGTAGACACAGGATCGGGCACTACACTTGTAAGAAGAGGCTTGTTTCATAGTTCTTTTAAATCAGAACTTGAGCGTCCTATAATTTTGAGCACTATTTGTTCAAAGACTATTGCAACATCTAAAATTACAATTTCTCTCTTTAAAGAATTTAATTCTCCAAATATAAAAATTGAAATGTTAGAAACAAAAATATTTAGTGATTTTGGTGGTATTATAGAATGTAATATTCTTAAACTAATAGGTGCAAAAATAGATTTAAAAGAATATTTATTAATCACATCTAATGCGAAAATTCCGCTGATATACGATAATGCATCGCAAGGATATATTGAACAAGATAATTCATATTTAGAAATAATAATAGATATAAACTTTAATGAAACAAAAATGGACTATTTGACTGAAATATTAAAAACTAAAAAGTTAAATGAAGAAGAAATTAAAGAGTTAACAAAATTAATTAAAAATTTTAAACACGTTTTTTTATTGAAGGCGAAAATTTATCTTCAGTTGGTAAATATAGAGAAAAAATACCAACAATAAATGACATTCCTGTATATTCAAGGATATATCGTTTCCCAGAAGTTCACAAAGTAGAAGTAGAAAAACAAGTGAAGGAAATGTTAGAATCAGGAATAATAACTAAATCGTCAGCATATGCAGAATAATTTCGAAAATTTTAATCAAAATCAACCAGAAAATTTTCATAATCAAAATAGTTTTTCCAATATACGCCAATCTAGACAAAATAATGCTAGATATTTTAATCAAAATAATTCAGGCAATTTTAATAATCACCAGAATACTTATTCCGGCCAATATAATTTAGGTAATTTTAATCGAAAAAATTATCTTAATAATGGAAATAATTCAAACAATTTTTAACCGCAAAATTCTTAACAGACGAGTATTAATAAGAAACAAGTTCCAATGGAAATTTGATAACATAAATGGCCGACGATCTCTACCCTGCATAGTAGTAAAAACTAGAACTATTCCAATAAAATTACTCGTAGACACAGGATCGGGCACTACACTTGTAAGAAGAGGCTTGTTTCATAGTTCTTTTAAATCAGAACTTGAGCGTCCTATAATTTTGAGCACTATTTGTTCAAAGACTATTGCAACATCTAAAATTACAATTTCTCTCTTTAAAGAATTTAATTCTCCAAATATAAAAATTGAAATGTTAGAAACAAAAATATTTAGTGATTTTGGTGGTATTATAGAATGTAATATTCTTAAACTAATAGGTGCAAAAATAGATTTAAAAGAATATTTATTAATCACATCTAATGCGAAAATTCCGCTGATATACGATAATGCATCGCAAGGATATATTGAACAAGATAATTCATATTTAGAAATAATAATAGATATAAACTTTAATGAAACAAAAATGGACTATTTGACTGAAATATTAAAAACTAAAAAGTTAAATGAAGAAGAAATTAAAGAGTTAACAAAATTAATTAAAAATTTTAAACACGTTTTTTTATTGAAGGCGAAAATTTATCTTCAGTTGGTAAATATAGACAAAAAATACCAACAATAAATGACATTCCTGTATATTCAAGGATATATCGTTTCCCAGAAGTTCACAAAGTAGAAGTAGAAAAACAAGTGAAGGAAATGTTAGAATCAGGAATAATAACTAAATCGTCAAGCCCGTATAATGCTCCTATTTGGGTTGTTCCCAAAAAAATTGACAATTCTGGAAAACAGAAATGGAGAGTTGTGGTTGACTATAGGAAACTTAATGACGTAACAATTGAGGACAAATTTCCTATACCGAATATGGAGGACCTCTTTGCAATGTTAGGAAATTTACAATATTTTAGTACGCTAGATTTAGCTAAGGGTTTTCACCAAATACCAATTTTACCAGAAGATAGACATAAGACTTCATTCTCTACATCAACAGGACACTATGAATTCACTAGAATGCCTTTTGGATTAAAGAATGCTCCACCATCTTTTTTTAGAGAATGATGAATGAAGTTCTTCATGACTATATAAATAATATATGCGTAGTTTACTTGGATGACATATTGGTATTTTCAACTTCTCTTGAAGAACATATTTTATCGTTAAAGAAAAATTTTGAAAGATTATCCGAGTACAACCTTAAAGTTCAGGTAGACAAGTGTAATTTTTTAGACATGAATCGGAATATCTAGGACACATTATAACTCCCGATAGAATAAAACCAAACCCTGACAAGATTAACGTTATTCAAAAAATTTCATTACCAAAGACAATTAAGGAGATAAGATCTTTTTTAGGCTTAACTGGTTTCTATCGGAAATTAATAAAAGATTATAGCCGAATAGCATTGCCTATGATTTCGTATTTAAAAAAAGGTTCTGTTTTTGACGTTAATAACCAAAAATACATTGATTCCTTTAATAAACTAAAGAAAATTTTATGTACTAGTCCAGTTTTGGCATATCCCCAATTTGACAAGCTAAATGTATTCACAACTGATGCTAGCAATGAGGCATTAGGTGCGGTGTTGTCACAAAATGGACATCCAATTGCATTTGCATCTCGTACTTTGAATATACATGAACAAAATTACAGTGCGATAGAAAAAGAGTTGTTAGCTATTGTTTGGTCAGTAAAATATTTTAGGTATTATTTATTCGGTAGAAGATTTTAAATCCAAACTGACCATTGTCCACTTGTATGGCTGATTTCATTAAAAGAACCCAACATGAAAGGAAAATTCAGTTGAATGAATATGATTTTGATATAGAATATATTAAAGGCAAAACGAAGCAAATAGCGGACTATCTTAGTCGTCCAGATGTTAATGTTTTGCAGCAGAAATATATATATATATATATTTATATATATTTATATATATATATATATATATATATATATATATATATATATATATATATATATATATATATATATATAAATATATATAAATATATATAAATATATATATATATATATATATATATATATATATATATATATATATATATATATATATATATATATATATATATATATAGACCGTACCTCAAAAAAAAAAGTTCACCGTACACCCTCAAATATAAAGTATTTTAACAAGAAAATTTCGAAAATGTTTTTTTTTTTTTTTTGGCCGAACGTAGGGGTCGCCATTTTATATTTTTCTTTATATCTTCGCCATTTACCGTCGGATCTTAAAGTGTTGTATATCAATGTTTTTTGAAAAGAAAAGCGTATGAGTTTTTGGGTATATTAATTTTTGACAAAACAGCGAAGTGTTAAAGTCAAAATATCTATTTTTTATACTCGTAAAGAAACAGCTCTAAGTCAAAAAGTTTTTGACCTATCAAAAACTCCTACGCGCATCCATAGATAATTTAGTTTTCCATATGCATTATAAATTTCAGAGAAATCCATCAAAAATTGATTAAGTAATGCTGCGTGCCGTGGACGTTTTTTGTAAATATACTATCATTTTGTCAAACTTTGTGTAAAACAAATATTTTTTTGTACTCCTTCATAAATCTTGTGAAAACCAATCTTTGTTAACACATCTCCGCAAATAAAGAAAATAAAAAAGGAAGTTTTTATATATAGGCTTTTTACGTAGGTTTTACCCCTTAAGTAGTATAAAAGGGTGCTTGAGGTCAATGATTTTCGATGTAACAAATTGGTATCATTGCGACAAAAACATTGATATATAACCCTTTAAGATCCGACTGTAAATACAGAAGATATGACAAAAAATTAAAAATGCCATACATTCGGCAACAAAAAAAATTAAAAAAAATAAAATAATAGTTCCGCTGGAATTATTGGAATACTTTCCTAGCAAAAGTTTATTGCTTTTTTACGAGCTTTCATTTTAAAATATTATGGTAGCTCATTAAGGTGGTAGCAACTGAGATCTGGTGGGTTAATACTAGAACGGGTTACTTGAGGTCAATGGCTCCTTCGAGGAAAACATCGGTCTCCGCGAGACAAAAAACATTGATATACAACACTTTAAGATCCGACGGTAAATGGCTAAGATATAAAGAAAAATATAAAATGGCGACCCCTACATTCGGCCAAAAAAAAAAAACATTTTCGAAATTTTCTTGTTAAAATACTTTATATTTGAGGGTGTACGGTGAACTTTTTTTTTTGCCTGTAAGGTGGTACGGTCTAATGCACAGCGCATGTTGCGGGGACGGTTTTTCGTTTCACAGGTTACTATGAAGACATTTTACTGGATACAGCTGTATATACAGATGTCTTCAAAGTATGCATAATGAATATATATATATATATATATATATATATAGAGCAATTCCATATGAAAGCGATCACCTTTTGGACGACCCCTCTCCGATTTTAAAATAAATAGTCTCAATCGATTGCCCAGCAAAAAATAATGTACCTACATATTTTTTTTTTTTATAGTGACTGGTTTAGTGGTGGTGTACACCACTGTCATGTGACAAAATTGAAGAATTCTTCATAAGGGACCTCATTGAAAGTTGTTTTAAAAAAAAACTACTAAAGCGATCGCAACGAGTGATAGCTCGTTGGAAAGGTATTGAATTTAATTGAAAAATAAAATTTTCCTATTTTTTCCCAGAAATTTACCTGTTTTCCCATGAAAATTAAATTTTCCCATGAAAATTAAATTTTCCGATTTTCCACAGAAGCTCTTTAATTTTCCGCCTAATTTTATTTTTTTTGGATTCCTCATAATTTTTGCTTTAAGAATCAGCAATAAAAAAATGGGCCCCGACTCCTTGTTTGGACAGGAGAAGAGCATTTAAGAGACCACCTTGTTCTCATTGTTTTTATATTTTTTATAATTGAATTATTTTTAATTATTTAACATTATTTTATTTTATTATTAAAAATACATTTTAAAAATTATTTTACAGTTAAAAATACATTAATGAAGAAAAAATCAATTTTTTTTAAGAGCCCCAAGTTGAGTGTGTAGTGAATATGGTCTGCCTGCCTTCACAAGATCGGCCATAAATCCATGGATAATAGCAGCAGTGGCATGTAATGGCACACCAAACCCGACTGAGGCTACAGGTCATAAAATGTTTTGTAAATTTTTTAAATTACCAGGTAATAAATATTTCGCCTAAAATGACACGTGCAGAAACAAGTCATAAAACACGGATTTTCCATAAATATGGCGAAATATTTATTACCTGGTAATTTAAAAAATTTACAAAACATTTTATGACCTGTGGTCGGCTTATTGGCAGTAACCAATTAAGTCCCTCTTTAAAAAACATTTTATGACCAGTAGTTCACGCAAATTTTCCTATTAAAGAGAAGCAAATATCGCTTATTTTTTTTTTACCTATTTTTTACCAAAAAATAAATATAAATACTTCACACACACTCTGAGTCAAATTTCAGTTGAATACTAAACGTGAAAGTGTTAAAGTGTTTTTTTTTGTAAAGTAAAGAGTGAAGCTGTAAAGACAATTTAAAGTAAAATGAATAAATTTTGCTGCAATCCGTTTAACAAGAGTGGACATCGTTCGAAAAAGATAAAAGTATTAAAATTAACTGGTGTTTCGAAGCGATACATGAATGAATTAAATATACAATACGGTGAAGAAGCACAATTCATTTGCCCCAAGTGTAAAATCGATTTGTCTCAACAAGCAAATGCATTGAAACAAATGCAACCACAATCCGAGAGTGAAATGACAATTGAACAAAATGTTTCATCTGATAGTGAGGCAGACATTCCGATGGTCAATATGTCTTTGAGTCCTTTGAATGAGGCTATTACCACTTTAGGTGAAACGCCTATTAGAAATAGAAAGTTGCAAAGTGAAAAATACAGGAAAGATAAAAAAGGCAAGGTTATGAGTGCAATCGCGACAATATTTGATGAAGGCTCTGATAACGAATGCAGTCAAGCAGATGACGTTGATGACGGCAAACAAATGATTGAGCAGTTGAAAAGAAAATTCAATTTAGCGACCTGTGCTGCCTCAATCATGGTCTATACGCAAGATTTCTGAACAGTTTCAAACATCTTTTTACATCGCGAGAAGAAGCAAAGAATTAGTTCGACCGAAGGGCATATTGGCGACTCCCACCAAGAAATTTGGCTCAAGGACCCTCAGCGAAGCAACGGTGAAATTGATTCAAGATTTTTACTGCAATGATGACAACAGCCGCGCCTGCCCTGGTACACGTGACTATGTTATCACACGTGAAGATGGAGAAAAAGTACACAAGCAGCGCAGATTATTATTATGTAATCTATCCGAAGCATACCATCAGTTCAAAGAGAAATACCCAGCAGAAAAAGTAGGATTTTCTAAGGTTGCCATCCTACGACCGAAAGAATGCGTTCTGGCATTAGACAGCCACGGAACGCATTCAGTCTGCGTTTGCATGTTTCATCAAAACATCAAATTAATGTTCTTTCCACGCAAGAAATTGAAAGTATTTCACGGTGAAATTGAAACATATAGGGACCTCCTGTCGAAGTCGTTGTGCGCATACCCCACGGAAAATTGTCATCTGTCCAAATGCGACAATTGTCCGAAGATTGACGAGCTAGAGCAATATTTGGCGGAAAAGTTTGAACAGCTGTTAATTCAGGAGGTGCATTTCAAACAGTGGATAATTAGCAGCGGCAGATGTTCCCTTGAGACCGTGGTAAAGCAGATTCCGGAATTCATCGAGGAATTCGGATTCAAGTTGAATGAACTGAAGGCGCACCATTTCATATCCGAGATGCAATCGAAATTTCTAAAGGAAAGTAAGGAGAAATTAGCCCAAAATGAATTCATTGTGATAAGCGACTTTGCCGAGAATTACACTTTTCTCGTTCAGGATGAAATTCAGGCTTCTCACTGGGCAAACGACCAGTGCACGGTGCATCCTTTTTGCATTTATTTCAAAAACGAAGATAACGAACTACAGACCGTAAGCCTTGTTGTTGTCGCGGAGAGTTTAGCTCATAATTATGTGTCCGTTTATTTATTTTAAATGAAACTGTTTGAATTCTTAAGATCAAAATTCGATGCAATCGACAAAGTAACGTTTTTCGATTCAATCGACAAAGTAACGGCTTCTCAGTACAAGAATAAAAAAAATTTGTACAATCTTTGCATAATTGAAGAAGAACAAAACTGCAAGGTCGAGTGGCACTTTTTTGCGACGTCCCACGGTAAGAGCCCATGCGATGCGTTAGGGGGAACCCTAAAACGCATGGCGACTAAGGCAAGTTTGCAAAGGCCATATACTGACCAGATCTTAAATGTACAACATTTGTTTTCGTGGATTCAAAGCAAGGAAATTGCCATTAACACAGTTTTATGCACTCAAAAAGAACACGATGCCATGGAGCGACGACTTCAAAACAGATATAATAATGTCAAAACTATAACTGGAACGCAAAAGTTTCATTGCTTCATACCAAATATTTCTGATATGTCAATTAATGTAAAGCGGTACTCTTCGTCTGCCGACGTGCTAAATTAAAAGTTACTTTAATTTTATAATGATGCCAAGACAATTGAAATTTTTAATAAATATTGTAATTAGGTATAAGCAGCAAAATAAGAAAGATTTTTTCTTCATAAATGTATTTTTAACTGTAAAATAATTTTTAAAATGTATTTTTAATAATAAAATAAAATAATGTTAAATAATTAAAAATAATTCAATTATAAAAAATATAAAAACAATGAGAACAAGGTGGTCTCTTAAATGCTCTTCTCCTGTCCAAACAAGGAGTCGGGGCCCATTTTTTTATTGCTGATTCTTAAAGCAAAAATTATGAGGAATCCAAAAAAAATAAAATTAGCCGGAAAATTAAAGAGCTTCTGTGGAAAATCGGAAAATTTAATTTTCATGGGAAAAAAGGTAAATTTCTGAGAAAAATTAGGAAAATTTTATTTTTCAATTAAAGCCTGATTCAATACCTTTCCAACGAGTGATAGCTCGCTTTAGTAGTTTTTTTTTTAAACAACTTTCAATGAGGTCCCTTATGAAGAATTCTTCAATTTTGTCACATGACAGTGGTGTACACCACCACTAAACCAGTCACTATAAAAAAAAAATATGTAGGTACATTATTTTTTGCTGGGCAATCGATTGAGACTATTTATTTTAAAATCGGAGAGGGGTCGTCCAAAAATTTGCCAATTTTGATCGTTTTCATATGGAATTGGTCTATATATATATTCATTGACCATACTTTGAAGACATCTGTATATACAGCCAAAAAAGTCCCTATAATATGCGCTGTATCCAGTAAAATGTCTTCAGTGTAAACAGTAGAACAACGAAAAGTTTAAGAACAGTCCCCAAAGTAACAAAATGTCTTCATAGTAACTTGTGGGACGAAAAACCCTAATAATACTCCCTTCCTCTTCCCTACCTAATTCTTATTATTCCTTATTATTTATTTAATATCTTTTATTTAGTTTTACGTTATATTTATTAATTATCCATTGTTCCTTTATTATTCATTATCAACTATTTTCCTTTAAATATTATTAACCGTTACATTTTAAATTACGTTCTTACTAACTCCTATTCGAATCGTTATTTATTAAATTATCCTAAAGTAGTTTTAACCGTTATTTTAAATATTATAAAAGAGCTTTGCATTTGAAAAAAAAAAAACAATTGTTATTTTGAACTCGTTAAGAGGTTTTCAAACGCAATAAATGAAATAATATTTTTAACTCACACACTAATGTTTTATTTTGCGATTTTAATGATCTGTTGGATTTATGAAAGCTGTCTGCAAGATGGGTGCCGTGTTTGCTCTCAATTGACCATAAGCATAAATGTGTAGTGTGTGTAGTCTCAATGGCAAAATTCCATGAATTGGTACCTCATCCGCAATGTTCTCCGGATTCAGCCTCCAGTGACTATTTCCAAACCTAAAGAAATGGCTCGGTGGAACGAGATTTAGCTCCAACGATGAAATTGTTGATCAAACAAATGCCTATTTTATGGACCTCGAAAAATCCTATTTTTTGAAAGGGATACAAAAATTGTAGAAACGTTGGACTAAGTGTATTGAGCTAAAAGGAGATTATGTTGAAAAATATTTTTTTTTTTTTTGAAAAAAACTCATTCAAAAATTCACGGACTTAATGATCTGCCCTCGTATATATCAGTTTGTCATTCCGTTTGTAACATGTCCAAATATAGGTCTAAGACCCCATTAAGTAGATATATTCGTGATCCTTATGCAATTTTAAGTCGATTTAGCGATATCCGTCTGTCTGTTGACAGATTATTGTACATCCTCCCGAGCAGTTTGGTATTGAAAATGAGCAAAATCGGTCGAGCGGTTAAAAAATTATGAGTGAAAATGTGAAGATACCTCTAAATTTTCCATATAAATTGGTGTATTTTAGTACAATTTCATAGTACCTACTGGTATATTATATTTATTTATTTTATTTATTAACCATATAATTACAAATTATATTTTAATACCCTAACCGAGCACTAGCAACAAAGGCCTTCGGCTTGTTGTACACTCAGCAAAAAAAGTTAGTAGAAAAATTTGTAAACGGTTTTCAATCGCACTCTACTATTTTTGTACTGATTTTTAGGAAAATTATTATTTAGCAAATCTTTTTGCAATTTACATTTTACAAATTACAGAATTTTTACAAATTTTTGTTCCTAATTTCAGAAATCATTTTACAAATATTTGAAAACCGATTTGCTAAAATTAGCAAATAATATTACTAATTTTAAAAAAGTGGATATTGAAGGAAATGTTATTTCTAATTAAAACTTACACCTACAAACTTAAATTGCCTTAAAATGTTACATATATTAAAAAAGGGATGAGAAGTGAAGGTACCGACTAATGTCTAAAAAGAGGACATCCACTTAAAATAGCACTAAAAAGGTTTTTTAGTTCTAAAAATCCGCCCTAAAAACAATTAAAATTTAACCTTAAAAGTAAAAAAAAATTGTCAAAATATTTTTCAAAACAGAAATTACCAAATTAAAACAAAATGATTAATTCGTTTTTTAAAAAATATAATCAAAATTTTTGATGTTTGATAAGAAAAATAAATTCAAAGCTTTTTACTAATATTAATAATATTTAGTAATTTTTTTTGCTGATTTTAGCAAACAGATTTTAAATTCCACTTTACAAAAAGTCTACTAAAATTTAGTAGCGGCTACTAATTATACCCTTCACCACAGGTGGAAGGGTATATATAAGTTTGTCATTTCGTTTGTAATTTCTACAATATTGATCTTAGACCCTATAAAGTATATATATTCTGGGTCCTTATGAAGAGCGAAGTTGATTTAACGATGTCCGTCTGTCCGTCTGTGTGTTGAAATGGGTTTTCCGAAGAACCCAGAAATGATGAGGACTTGATTGTTTTTTATTTCTGTTACATGTGATCCATTTCTGTTTGCTATTAAAAATCAGACAGATCGGTTAATAAATGGCTGAGATATTAGCAAAAAACCAGGACTACCTCTAATTTTTCCAGTAAAATCCCTTTGTTTAATATGTATGTAGAATTTTGAGCATAACAACACATCCATGTGTTAAAATTCTTTTCTTTCATCTCCACGTTTTATGCACAAACAACACACATACAAAGATTTGTCATTTAAATAAAAACTAAACAAATCCCTAATGAACGAAGACTTTTATATATGTACCTCTATTGACGATGATTTTGTGTGAGCTTCAATAGCTCAGTTGTCTAGACGCTATGTCACAAATACTTTTTTTCTCTAAGCCGGCGGGTTCGAGGTCCGAATCTCGGTCAGGTCAATTCACTTCTTTTCTTTGTATATTTTTTTTAATATTTTCTTAAGACTTTTTTTTTTTTGCTTATTTTTAGTTTTTTTTTAACATTTTTAACATTTAATAATTAATTTATATAAAATTTTATATTAATAATTGAAATTCTTTTCTTTCATCTCCACCTTTTATACACAAACAACACACATACAAAGATTTGTCATTTAAATAAAAACTAAACAAATCTCTAATGAACGAAGACTTTTATATATGTACCTCTATTGACGATGATTTTGTGTCAGCTTTAATAGCTCAGTTGTCTAGACGCTATGTCACAAATACTTTTTTTCTCTAAGCCCGCGGGTTCGAGGTTCAAATCTCGGTCAAGTCAATTCACTTTTTTTTTGTACATTTTTTTTTATTATTTTCTTAAGACTTTTTTTTTTTTGCTTATTTTTGTTTTTTTTTAACATTTAATAATTACTTTATATAAAATTTTATATTAATAATTAAATAATCCATAAATAGGCTAAAAACATCAACATTTTTATAAAAACCCTCTGATACAAACAAAATACAAACGTTTTTATACCTTTCACCACAGGTGGAAGGGTCGCGGGTTCAAATCCCGGTCAATTCACTTTTTTTTGTACATTGTTTTTTATTATTTTCTTAAGACTTTTTTTTTTGTTTATTTTTTGTTTTTTTTTTACATTTAATAATTAATTTAAATAAAATTTTATATTAATAATTATATAATCCATAAATAGGCTAAAAACATCAACATTTTCATAAAAACCCTCTGATACAAACAAAATACAAACGGTTTTATTTCTATTTTTTGCTCCGATTTAAAAGAATTTATAAAAAGATTTTTAAACCATTTTATTTCTCACATATTAAGAAAATTTTATACATAATTTACCTTTGAGTGCAACTATTTTAGGTCATAACTTATAATAATTAAGAAAAAAAAGTTATAAACTATTTTCCTTCAAATTTTTAAAATTAAGCTAAAGAAATTACAAATATTTCTAATACAAAAGCGAAATAAAATCCCAAATGTAAATTTGCCAGCTTAAATCAAACTATTTTGTAGAAATAAAACACATGCAGTTGTAGTGTTTTCTTTTAACGATTTGTTGAAATTCTTTTCTTTCACCTCTTCACCTTTTATACACAAACAACAAACACTATTCTAGAGCTGTATTATGACCTATGGATACGTCTTATATAGCAAAAGATCGAAAAAACTCGGAAATATCGGTTCAGATACAAAAAAATTACGTCCAAAACATACATTTTTTTAAAATACCTATTTTCTGGAACCATAAATCTTCCCGAGTCCAAGTTTTATCTCCAAACTAAATGGTTAATTTCCTCTTAAAGGCGTCCGTATATAAATCTGTCCATTCCATATATGTCCATATATAAACTTCAGTTTTTTCCCAACCATGGTGAAGGGTATATAAGATTCGGCATAGCCGAATTTAGCCGCTCTTACTTGTTTTTCTACTAATTTCATTGTACTACACGTCAGCAGACACGTGTTGCTAAGATTAGCAAAAAATACCGCTGGGCTCAAATTAGCAGAATTTCCCGTAATAACAGCAAAACTTTCAGTTGCCATTACACACTTTTTTTGGTGAGTGTAGCGAAAACAGACCAGAGCCTCTGGTGGGAATTGAACCCACGACCCCCGCACTGATAAGCTAACACGCTATCAACTAGCCTACCGCGGCGCTCTGGTATATATATATATTTTCTTTTTTTTTTCACCAGTCGCTTGGAAGTAATATTTTGTATTCACCTCCAATATTTTTCACCTCAAAAATTTTTTTCACTACAAAATTTGTTTTTTCATTTTAAAAATTTTTTCCCCTTAATATTTTTTTCCACCAAAAAATTTGATTTCGCACCAAAAAAATTTTTTCAACTTAAAAAAATTTTTTCACCTCCATAATTTTGCTTCAAAAGTTTTTTACATTATTTATATCAAAAACAGTAGATAACATTTTTCTATTACATTGGTGGAGGGTATTCAAAGATTCGGCACAACCGAATTTAAGCCTTTTTTACTTTTTTCTGTATAAAAGTGTTTTTAAATCTCTGTTCAGAAAAAAAGGTGTTCATAGAAAAATATTAAAATAACTATTGTTGAATTTGAAAAATTACGAAAAAAATGTGAAACTTTTGATAAAAACTTACCTAATTTCTTGGAATATACATTTATGTATACATTTTATTAAAGATTTCATTGCCTTTCCAAAACGGTTTAACATTTTGAAATCGGTCTAAGAATGTGTGAGATAGATGTACAAAAGTACTTCGATCTACACTTAAACAGTTTTTTCAAAATAACTCAAAATTTTAAGGGTGTGTCAAAATCTTTGAAACGGATTTTGTATGTCCTCACCTAGGCCTACAACACTCCACTAGGTCGCTTTTCAAATTCTGACAAAAAGTGTTTTTTTTTGTAAACAAACACAACTATTATTTAACACATAAACTATTTAAGTTTTTTATTTTTATCATTTGTAGGTGAGACTTGCTTCCCTGCGGTGCCTACATTCATTATCGAGGTCTGTTCATCAACTCAGAACAACATTTCAGGTACGAATAACTTTTATATATACATATTTCACGAATAGTATTCGGCAATCTGCCATATACATTAGGGTGTCCCGAACTTTTTTTTTTGCACTTATAAGAATCGGACAAATAGCTCCGATGGAGTGCATCGCTTAAGTCTTCTTGAACCTGAGAGTTCGTTATAGGGTAGTTGTCTAATTTCATTGTTAGAATAAGATGTAAGTTTAAATGTATGCTTTAAGTTGGAATTCCTTATGACCTTTTGGACTGTGCTGACGTTAAGATCACGATGTATATTTTAATTGGATATGTTTATCGGCGTTTATCAGTATTTTTGATTGAGCTCGTTCTCGTTCTCAGTATTTTTGATTGAGCTCGTTGGATGACTTTTATATTAGAATTGCTTGCAGTACCCCAGAGTTCTGCGCCATATTTCCAAATATGAGCTATTATTGTTTTGATATAAACAATCAATTGACCATAAGCATAAATGTGTAGTGTGTGTAGTCTCAATGGCAAAATTCCATGAATTGGTACCTCATCCGCAATATTCTCCGGATTCAGCCTCCAGTGACTATTTCCAAACCTAAAGAAATGGCTCGGTGGAACGAGATTTAGCTCCAACGATGAAATTGTTGATCAAACAAATGCCTATTTTATGGACCTCGAAAAATCCTATTTTTTGAAAGGGATACAAAAATTGGAGAAACGTTGGACTAAGTGTACTGAGCTAAAAGGAGATTATGTTGAAAAATAATTTTTTTTTTTGACTTAATGATCTGCCCTCGTATATAGCAGTTTGTCATTCCGTTTGTAACATGTCCAAATATAGGTCTAAGACCCCATTAAGTAGATATATTCGTGATCCTTATGCAATTTTAAGTCGATTTAGCGATGTCCGTCTGTCTGTTGACAGATTATTGCACATCCTCCCGAGCAGTTTGGTATTGAAAATGAGCAAAATCGGTCCAGCGGTTAAAAAAATTTTAAGTGAAAATGTGAAGATACCTCTAAATTTTCCATACAAATTGGTGTATTTTAGTACAATTTCATAGTACCTACTGGTATATTATATTTATTTATTTTATTTATTAACCATATAATTACAAATTATATTTTAATACCCTAACCGAGCACTAGCAACAAAGGCCTTCGGCTCGTTGTACACTCAGAAAAAAAGTTAGTAGAAAAATTTGTAAACGTTTTTCAATCGCACTCTACTATTTTTGTACTGATTTTTAGGAAAATTATTATTTAGCAAATCTTTTTGCAATTTACATTTTACAAATTACAGAATTTTTACAAATTTTTGTTCCAAATTTCAGAAATCATTTTACAAATATTTGAAAACCGATTTGCTAAAATTACCAAAAAATATTACTAATTTTAAAAAAGTGGATATTGAAGGAAATGTTATTTCTAATTAAAACTTACACCTACAAACTTAAATTGCCTTAAAATGTTACATATATTAAAAAAGGGATGAGAAGTGAAGGTACCGACTCATGTCTAAAAAGAGGACATCCACTTAAAATAACACTAAAAAGGTTTTTTAGTTCTAAAAATCCGCCCTAAAAACAATTAAAATTTAACCTTAAAAGTAAAAAAAATTGTCAAAATATTTTTCAAAACAGAAATTACCAAATTAAAACAAAATGATTAATTCGTTTTTTAAAAAATATAATCAAAATTTTTTATGTTTGATAAGAAAAATAAATTCAAAGCTTTTTACTAATATTAATAATATTTAGTAATTTTTTTTGCTGATTTTAGCAAACAGATTTTAAATTCCACTTTACAAAAAGTCTACCCTTTACCACAGGTGGAAGGGTATATATAAGTTTGTCATTTCGTTTGTAATTTCTACAATATTGATCTTAGACCCTATAAAGTATATATATTCTGGGTTCTTATGAAGAGCGAAGTTGATTTAACGATGTCCGTCTGTCCGTCTGTGTGTTGAAATGGGTTTTCCGAAGAACCCAGACATGATGAGGACTTGATTGTTTTTTATTTCTGTTACATGTGATCCATTTCTGTTTGCTATTAAAAATCAGACAGATCGGTACGAATAACTTTTATAAATGCATATTTCACGAATAGTATTCGGCAATCTGCCATATACATTAGGGTGTCCCGAACTTTTTTTTTGCACTTATAAGAATCGGACAAATAGCTCCGATGGAGTGCATCGCTTAAGTCTTCTTGAACCTGAGAGCTCGTTATAGGGTAGTTGTCTAATTTCATTGTTAGAATAAGATGTAAGTTTAAATGTATGCTTTAAGCTGGAATTCCTTATGATCTTTTGGACTGTGCTGACGTTAAGATCACGATGTATATTTTCATTGGATATGTTTATCGGCGTTTATCAGTATTTTTGATTGAGCTCGTTGGATGACTTTTATATTAGAATTACTTGCAGTACCCCAGAGTTCTGCGCCATATTTCCAAATAGGAGCTATTATTGTTTTGTATATAAACAATTTTATTTGTAAGGATAAAGTTGAATCCTTTTCTAAGAGCCAGTAAAGTTGTCCAAATTTGTACTTTACTTCGTTTTTTTAAGGATGATATGATCTTTCCAGGTTAATTGGCATGATAGCCAAGATATTTAGCTTTAATACACAGGTTTACACAATTTCAATTTGGAAAAACACCAAGAACGCCACATGCCTAGATAAGTTAATTGGGACCTCCTGAACACGAAAAAAGCTGTTATTTTTTTCTAAGTACCGTTTTTTAGATAACGGTACTTTTGTGTTTTTCGATGTATGGTCCCACTCAAACCCTTGTGGAGTCCAACCGAGATAAGTGGCATATCGATGGAAAGGTAATTGAATGCCTTTTCCGTCGATATCTCATAAGAAATGGCTGAGATATGGCACCTCAAAGTTCAAGTCGCTCGTCATTTAAATTTTTTGAATTTACGCCGAATATAGTGTGAGAGCAATGAAAATGAAAATATTTTCAGTTCACAAAATCCTTAATAAAAACTTTATTTTTCATCCGATTTTTTTCAAATTACGCTTAAAATATTGGTAATTAAATAAACAATTTGGTAAAAAAATAAGACATTCCAGGTCTTCAATATAACGTAGAAAAAAAATTAAATAAAAATGAAAAATTTTGAAAAAAAAAACGTAAAAAATAGGCAAATTTTGAGGTGCCATATCTTAGCCATTTATTATCAGATATATTGACGGAAAAGGCATTCAATTACCTTTCCATCGATATGCCCTTATCTCGATCGGACTTTTCGGTTGGACTCCATAAGGGTTTGAGTGGGACTATACACCGAAAAACACAAAAGTACCGTTATTTGAAAACGGTACTTAGAAAAAAAACAACAGCGTTTTTCGTGTTCAGGAGGTCCCAATTAACTTATCTAGGCATGTAGCGTTCTCGGTGTTTTTTGGCTGTAAACCATTGTTGTCATTTTGAATCGGAGTGTTGTTTATCGTAATTGCTTGATGATCACTTATCTTTCTATTAGTGTAAGTCACTTGTACTGTTTTTTCACTATTTACTAAAATACCCCAGGTTTTAAACCAGTTTTGAGTATTGTCCAGCAATTGTTGAAGGTTTGATATGGCCAAAGTAATATCTTTATTGGATGACAAAAGGATAGTGTCGTCTGCAAATGTTGCAATCATATCTGTGTTTCTTGTTGGGGTAGGAATGTCTGCTGTGTATAGAAGGTATAGGATAGGGCCAAGGACACTATCTTGCGGAACTTCCGCTTCCATTTTAATTATGCTTGAGCATTCATCTTTATATTTAACATAAAAGTGCCTGTCAGTTAAATAACTTTGTAGAATAAGAAAAAAGTCCATTGGTAGATTTTTTCTAATTTATAAAGTAGGCCAGCATGCCACACACTGTCAAACGCTTTCGCTACATCAAGATATGTGGCCATGCAAAATTTTTTTTATCAATTTCAGATGTTGTATTTGTTGGATCGTAGAGTGCATGGGTCTAAAACCAAACTGATGCGCTGGTATAAGATTTTTTTCTATAAGTATTGGTTCTAATCGATAAAAAATAAGTTTTTCGAATAATTTAGATAAAAGTAGCCCTTGTGGCGTCCTTGTTGGGCTTTGCAACAGCGATTATTTCTGCAACTTTCCATACTTTAGGAAAATATTTCATTGCTATTATAACGTTAAAGATATTTCTTATGTAGATAAGTCCCTTCATTGGTAGTTCTTTTACTAGTTTGCCCGTTACTCTGTCATAGCATTAATTCTTGTTTTAATAGTAGTTTTAACTTCATGTAGAGAAATGTTTTTGATGTGGCAGTTTGTGAATGAAATGATATTTGGCAGAGTAATATTTTGTTTGTCCATTTCATTAGAAAAAGTTTTGTAAAAATGATCAGCTAATACTTTAGCCTTTTCGTTATGATTTCTGGCCCACGTTAAGTCTGATTTTTGGATTGGCGGTTGATGGATAATAGCATGCATAATGACATTGAAATAAACTTAAGTATGTCACTGGGGTGGTCCAATCTGATTCATGATAATAGGGAACAAGAGACACAGTGATCCTTAGGAAACTATGTCTACACCCTTTTGGCATGTTTCACTAAATGCAACGGAATACATTGGATTTTAATTATTAAGTTATTGAGTGTACTTAGGGAGTTACAGAAATTTATTAGTATATAAAAAAATATTTTAACACAGTGCTTATGATTTCTAAACTTTTGAGTTTTATTTTAGGAATTAAGAAAAGTAAAATGTTTTGACGTCAAATCGTAATTCCAATTAGGAAAATTGTACTAAATTTTCACTAAAATTCATTATTCAGAAAAAAAATTTAATACGGAGTATAATAATTTTTCAAAATGAAACCCCAGAAACTTAATAAGATATGCTTTAGCTGAAAATTTTGTAAGGCGGTCTTCCTGTTTTTAAGCATTTTTGATACATTTATTTCGTTATTAATATTGTTAAATTATATTTATCCTAAATTTACCAAAATTATACGTTATTTTTTTGAATTATTCAAGAGAAATTAATATTTAGAAATATATTGGAATATTTTTAATTTTTAATAATTTGGTTATTTTCTAACAGTTTTAGATTTAACCATATGTTAAATTTAACCATATGTTATATTTAACCATATGTTAGATTTAAGCATTGTGGAGCACGTCCAAACTAACTTAAAGCAAACCATTCAAACCATTTACGTCATGAGAAAGATTTTGTTTGCTACTCGTAGTTAAATGTTGATATACACAATGATTTGATTTGATTTTCTCCAAAAGCATGGACGAAATTAAAGTTTCATCGCTGGAAATTCGTACACTGGTATCATTGGTTGTTGTTACAAGTGGTGTACTCCGGTTGTTAGCTCGAATTGTTTCCAAAAATTGTGAGTTGCCTGCGCGCTCCTCTGTGCCGGCAGTGCGGTTGTCTCCATTTAAGTTATTAGTACTCAATTTTACTTTATTTCATAATTTCTTTTAAATAAGAGATTTTTCTTATGTACCCTACTTCTGATTGTAGAATTACTTCTAATTATGCAATTTCGAAAATTTTATTGTTTAATTTTATAACTCAAAAGCAAATCTTTATTAAACTGCACTCTCTGAAAACTTGAATAAGATTGCTACGTTAAAAAACAATAAGAAAAATGATAGTTACAAAAAGTGTCAAACACAAGATTGTCTTTGAGTCAAATATAAGTAAATATGGTCTTATTTAAGCCAAATGAAATTATATGTAATATTATATATAATTTTATATGATATAACGTATACCATATAAATCATACAAATCATATCAAATTTTATAAAGACCAATATATAACTAAATGTAGTTATATATGGCACAATATAAGGTAATTTAAAAAAAAATAATGTAATATATAATTATATATGGTAATGTATACTGACGTATGTATAAATGTATAGGATAATATATTATTAGATAAGGCCACATATGATTATATCTAAACGTTTTTATTCGGGTTGTCATTAATTTTAAATTTGTGTACACATTTTTTTTTAAATAGGTTTTTCTGAAATCGGATATAGATTGCTTTCAAACCCTACACTCAGTTTTTGTGGAGTATTTTCTTTGTCAATACCTAATTTCAGACCACATTTTACTGCTATCTAGAATACAGCAACAAAATGTCACAAATTCATACAAAAATAAACAAAAAAAGACGCTAGAAAGTAGAAAGTAGAACAACTGATTGAATAATTTAAAAAACGATTTGGAATCTGTAAGTTTTAAATTTTTTTATTATTTAAGGACCACATCATTTGGGAGCCTTTGTTATTTATTATGAATAATGAGCCTTCGAAAGAATTTCTTATTGCTGTTACTGCAACGCTTTGTAACCTCCTCGTTGAATTTTCTCCAGCGAAGACTCCGCTAATCAATTCGGGAATTATTGAAAAACTATCGCAATTATCAGACCATGGAGAAGCTTCACTGAAGTTAAACTGTGTATGGGCCTTAATGAATTTAGCATATCAATGTGGAGATGATATCAAAACAAATATTATTAATATATTTGGATTAAGGAGAATTTTAAAAATACTTAACGAATCGAATACCTCAATTTTAGTAAAAGCTCTGGGACTTCTGAGAAATCTGTTTTGTCGCCCGTACCATATTGAACTCATTATGTCAGCACATTCGCAGGAAGTGTTGGATGTTTTTTGTATAATTTTGGAAACGAATTATGCATCTGAAATTAAAGAGCAAGTGCTTTGCATTTTGGGAAACCTTGCAGCTGAGAGTGAAACGGATTACATAACAACAAACACCGCGCTTATAAACAGACTTTGTAATTTATTGGTACGTATACAAAATTATTTTTTTCCAAGTCTACTCTGCACAGTCGGGAAATTTAAACAAATTTTTAAATTCTTATCGATTCAAACAAAATTGTAATTCAAATATTTGCTGTCTAAATTTCGACTAATTTCTAATGTACAGTGGGTTTTTAGGGTTGGGAATTAAATAGATCATGAACGAACTAAATTATAATGCTTAACTCTAGGATTTTCAGTGTGCATTAGGGCTCACAAATCACCAGAAGGCAAATTTTGGTGAATTAATTATGACATGTCTTCAGAAAGTCGTCACTGACATTTTCAGCATAGGTTATAAAATTGCCATCAACACTGAAATATTTTAAAACCACTAAATATAATGGCGCGTAATCATAGTAGAAAATAAAGTATAGGCCTAAAAGTATACTTTAGACCTACTATAGACAAGGGAATGTATACTTTAATCGTTAAAGTCTGCTATAAAATTAAAACTACCCAGCAAGAAAAATACGAATGGCAAAACGTCGGCTCAGTGCTTTTACCAGTAGTGCCAGCGTTGGTAGAACCAAAGATTTTGAAAATTATAGTGCTTTGCAAACCCCAAAATTATAACACCGGTCTGGGCTTGGCCGTTTCTTTTTTAAAACGTTGGCAAAGTACTGGCGAAACAATCAATAACGTGCTTTTCCAGTGATGAAATGAGTGCTTTGCCAACCCCAAAATGATAACACCGGGCTGGGCTGGGCCGTTTTTTTTAACGAATGTATGTGGAAAACTTGTCCTGTCAAATCCTCTGTTGAAAATGTTACAAAATCATAAATCCCTATATACGATTAAATTTAATTTCATAAATGGTTGTAAATTTTGTTAATCGGTACGGAAATGCATTTTTTGTTTTTAGTGGGAAACGGTTGTAAATTGTTGTTAAATTTTGCTAACTCTGCGAAAGAGGTCTATGCCTGGCCTTTGCTAGAGCTTTATAGTTTTCAGGGTTGTACATTGTGTAAATTAAGTACTGGCAAAACGCTTTTTGCCAATGTTGCAAAAGCGTTCAAAACCAAGACTGTGCCAGTAACTTAATTAGTTTTATAATTGTAAATTTTATAAATCAGGTACTGGCAAATCACTTTTTACTAACGTTGGCGGAGCGTTATAAATAAGTACTCTGCCAGAACTTTATTTGTTGTACCATTTGCAGTCAGTGCTCTGCCAGTACTTTATTTTTTTTACCATCTGCAATTTTTGGCTGGGTAGCTGAAGTTGTTTTTATCCTTTTAACAACACTTTTTTTTAACAACGGCAGTTTTCCGCCAAGAAAATATTTGTGAAAAAATGTTTGAATTGCACAATATTTAAAGGAGCTTTGGATTAATTTAATTAATTTTTACTAATAAAAATTCACTTGTCTCCTTTTTTAATAAAGTTTTACCTTAAGTGAATAGTATAGTAGGATTTTAAGATCATATCATATTATTTTTAATTATTTTTATTGTAAAGAAACATGAAAATTTTTATTAGTAAGTTATAGAGAATAAAAATTGAGAAATTACACTAGTATTTTCGGTTGGCGCTACCCAACCTTGTCAATATCCATGCTCTTCTTCTCCCTTTGCGGTCATTGCTTGTTGATGATTGTCTATTTTATATTGAGTGTAAGGAAACAAATTAACAAACTTGTAAACAACAACACAATTAGACTAACATCAACGAAATTTAACAATTTATATTTATCCTCTATTTTTTACAGTTTTTTGTTATGAACTTTAATTCTTAAAGTATCAAATAACACAGCTTATATGAAGCATTTAATATCAAATGTTTGTCCTAATCCATATTAAATCTACAACTTAATCTATGTTGATAGTTAATGAATAGACAATATTTTGAATTATATTTTGCACTGTATCCTTGTGTGTAAAGTAATGGAATTTTATGAATTGTTGATCTGTTATTTTGTAATTGAATAGTATAGTAGGATTTTAAGATCATATCATATTCTTTTTAATTATTTTTATTGTAAAGAAACATGAACATTTTTATTAGTAAGTTATAAAGAATAAAAATTGAGAAATTCCACTGAGCCAGCAGGATAGAATACTTAGTATTGTCGGTTGGCGCTACCCAACCTTGTCAATATCCATGCTCTTCTTCTCCCTTACCTTTTTACATTTTGCTATTTCAAATCCTTTTATTACACACTTTTATCAGCTAATATTAAATCAGTTAATCAATGTTGCGACTTGCTGAATTTTTAGTACATTTTGTATTTTTGATGTGATACTCATTTAAAGCAGTGGTCGGCAGGAATAGAGAATATTAATGTATTGGTGTTTTCCACCGTAATAAATTATTTTATCTTCCTAGATAAATGAATGAATGAATAAATTAATTAATCGTAAAGAGAATATCGATATTCATTGAATTAAAATAATTAAAATGGTCCATGTTTTAAAATAGTTTTTGTTTTCTATATTATAAAAAATATAAATAATTCATAATAATAATTTTTGGTTGCATACAAGGCACTCTGCCTCATTAAATATATTTAAAGAAAATGAAAATAATTATTCCCACTCAACGTTCCACATTTTGAATTTAAAATGTAAACGAAAAACAAAATAAGTACCTACAATAAAATAATATACCTATTATAAAAAACAACAAATTTTTAGAGTGTACTTCATATCCTTAACAAAGCGGCATATACTTGTTTTGTTAAAACTTAGCAGGCTACTGAATAAAATAATCGTATATTTTGCGCTCTTAGCTGTGAGATTTGTTGACATTTGTGTGGTGTACGTGTAAATAGCCGATTGTGTTCGGCCTCTGTGTGCTATGGGTGCCGATCACTGATTTAAAGACGGTTTAACAAGTTTTTAGTTTAGTCGTTTTAAAACAAAACCGACTTTAGTGCGGGACTATGAATACAGGCCAATGTTTTCCTTTTTTATCCTTCCCTGTTTTCAATACTAATTTATTACACAGTACGACAGTGGTTGGTACACATAAGAAATGTTAACAGAATATGAAAATAGGCTTAAAATAAAGAAATACGTGTCTCGGCGTTTTGCTGTAAGCTTCGAAGGACCGCACAGTGGTGGCAGTTATAAATTAAGTTTTTTAAAAAATGTTTTTTAAAAAAAATTATTTTTTTTAGTTACCTTTAGGTAACGTTCTTTATTTTCTGAATCCATGAAACTGACTGCAAAGCTTTACAATAATGAAATTTAATTTATTAAACTAAACTGTTGAATTTGCATTCCCACCAAACCATAGGCTTATGGCTGCGCGTGTAGCGTTTTTGTTGAGTTTGCATTTCCCATCAATGAATTTACTTTGGCAACGTATTTACTGATTCCGCATTTCCCATCGAACCATCGTTTCATTATTGTGGCCTGTGTGGCTCTGGTTACTTTTATGGAATTTGCCAGCATTGCACTTTTAATGTTGGCACGTTTGTTGGTTGCTGAACTCTTACTTCTGTTGACGTGACGATTATAGTTGTTGTTGTTATAACTGTGTTGAATGGCTTGTGCAGTAATTGTAGTCGTTGTTGTTGTTACCGTGTTAACTCCTCCCCCTTTAAGTTCATACGTCCTCGTATGAATAGTTAGAAAAAAGGAAGGTTATGGATTTTTTGATTTTTTCCGCTAGCTGCTGGTATTGATGATGAAATTTTCGGCTTCACTCTTAGATTGACATCTTCTGCTGTTTCTTCTTTTCTTCCCACTTCCGATGATTGTTTATTTATTTCGGGTAATTCGTTTTCTATTTCGGTAGTTACCCTTTTGTTTTCATCCAATATACAACCAATAATAACCAGTAATGTTATGGCGATTATCAATCCGAGGTTAATGGATAGGTTGATTTTATTCTCGACTTGTAATTTTTCGATTAGTTGAGAATTGTTAACATTAACATCCTCCATTCTTTCTAGCGTTATTACTTGTTCTTGGAGACTCATATTACTTGGCTGCAACAATGGGGGTAATGGTTTAGTAAGAGTAGCTTGCGTTGTTAAATATGTCTTGCTTCCGATTCGTACCGTGGAATTTAGATGGTGAATTATGAAGGTTCCATTTAAGTCTACTGTTGAGTTGTCTATCTCGATTTGTCCTTTGAATTCGTTCAGCAGTATAATACTTTCATCTATTACCTCTACCTGTGCCACATGCTCGTCATTTGTTGTAGTGCAGCGAGATGGTTTACTCTTCAGGAGGTTTGGGATGCAATCTGTTTCAGTTATGTCTATAATGTTATCTATTTCACAAATACTTAGTTAATTATAGCTTTTGCAGTCATTCTTAATGCCAAATATCTTATTGTAACATTTCAAAATTTTTTTTAAAATTTGTCTTAATTACATTTTTTCTTTTTACAGGTCTAATCGAAAAATTATCGCAGGTTTCACTATTGGTTGTTGGAATATTTACTATGTAAACAATTTCTTTGTCATTTGAAGCAACTTTAATCTTAGAAAAATTTAGCAATTCATCTATATTACCAAATGGAATGTTATCATTATAAAAAATATCTCTCAAAGCATCAATTTCAGTATTAGAAAAGATAAATGAATTTACAATATTTGCTTTAGCCCAATGAATGGCATATTCGATAATTCTTCTTTAATAATTTCTAATTTATACTTAAAGTCTAACAAATTTTCTTCATTGAATTTATTCTCTAATAATTTAGAAATATTGTTGGTCACATTTGCTAGTCTGTTAATCTTTTCAATGGTAAGTTGGTTAATTACAATTTGATTATTAGTATTTTCCAAGACATTTTTCATTTTATCCTCTATAATCTCGAAATCATGGCGGTCTGGACTACCAGCTAACCATTTCCAAGCGCTCCCAATAAAGTCCAGGGACCTTTTCGTCTTTGTCTTAGACCTCAGTCTGGATAGGCATGATTTCATCTGGGATATGGAGTAGGATAGGTAAGGTAATAGTCGATTGTCAGTATTATTGTTAAGGTAAATGCCGTTCTCCAAGTTACTTATCAAGTCTTCGTACTCCCCCAAATCGATTATGTGGACAAGTTTAAATACGCCAGTCTGGATCTTCGCTGAACCCGTACTGATCACGATCAATCTAGAATTTGAGTAATCCATTATCTGGAACTCACTCCTAGAGAATGCGAACATCGAAATAAACCTGTAATAAAATATATCAAACTTAGTTCCTTATGTGCTTCTTGTGTACAATTCTCCCGCTTTCAGTTACTACGGTAGTATGTCTGTCTTCTCTCACTATTTCCCGTTTAAATCTTTCGGTCAATTTTGTACCAAGTCTCCTGTTAACCCTTACGAAAATTTCCTGTCCGGGAATGTATTGTTTTATCTCCTTCTTGTTTCTATTATGGTATTCCAAATCCTTTTCCTGTTTTCTTTTCAGTTTCGCCATGTTGTCCCTATAAAATTGTTCGTTGTCCTCAATTTTCCTGTAATATTCCTCCAAGTCGGGTATCCCCCCAATAGCACTTTCCTCATTGTAGCCATTAATAAATTCCTGGGGTGGCTGTTGGTCCCCATTTTCAATATCAGATGTTACATGGAAGTTCCTCTGCATTTTATTTTGTGGGGCTTGGATAGATGCTGTAGGTGGTCTCTTGAATGCTGTATTCTGTGGTCTGTTCATGTAATTCACCTGACGTGTCTGGATTGATCGGTCCACGTCCATTGGTTCGTATCCTGACGATGTCTGTTGATTACTCATGGGTTGACCTGGATATTGTTTTTGGGGATATTGATTCGGAAATCTTTGTTGATTTGTCTGATTCGGCTGGGGTCTTGGTGTCCAATTTTGGTTGTTTATTGGTCGCCAGTTGGTATTTTGAGTATAGTTTGGTGTCATCATATTCCGGGGTGGTAGTGGTGGTCTATTAGGATTTTTGCCACCGATATGTGCCAATTCTGGATAAAATCTGGGTTTATTTCCCAGGTACACGTTTGTACCAATGCGATCTTTCTGTACGTTATTCCTAACTAGCTGACTGTTAGCATAGTTCCGCCGGAATGTCATATTATCCAATTTTAAGCAGATGTGTAATGCCTGGGGAAGCGATAATGGTTCCCTGACACTAAGAAGTCTCGGTAAATCCCCGTTTACGCCCCTCACAAAGGTGTCTAGTGCCTTATCCCTATAGATATTGGTCATTACTCTCAGGCTTCTTTCATCAATATCTAGGCAGGCGACTTTATCCAAAATCAGGGAGAGTTGTTGGTAAACTACTTGGTAAAATTCCGTTATCGATGTATAGCCTTGACAGAGGGCAGTCATTTGGTACTCTAATGTGCCAATATCCCTCTTGTCTGAATAATGCATCATAAGGCATTTTTTTATTTTCAGCCAATCTAGTGGTGTCCTGTAAGACTTGAGCGCCGTGTCCGCTTCTCCGGAAATCTTTGTCCGTATGATGTGAAGAATTGCATAGTATCGTCCTGTTCCCTTTAGCGAGTCATATAATTCCAATACTCTGTCCACTGATTTCCTCCAAGAGTTGAATTCTCCAATGGCACCGGAGAATTCCCTTAAGGATCTTACAATGTCGGGTACCTTATCTAGTTCCTCCAATCTCGACGTCAACCTCCATATTGGCTGGTCTACATCCTCGTCCGGGTCACTGTCCCGTGGTGTCTGTAAAGTTTCCCTAATAATTTCCCTTATCTCATGCTTCTGTAATGCGGTCAGTCCCGATGGTGTAGTCTGTGTCATCGTGAGCGTCCTACTAAGTCTGTCTGTTAGTTCGTCGATGGTTTCGTCAGGCATTTGGAAATGGTTAATTATGACCAAAATTGGGGAGTTTAGACAATAATGTCAAGGATGAAATATGAAATTTAATAAATTTCTTAAAAATTTTTTTTTCTCTTCTTTTTCTTTTTGGAAAAATGGGATTACTTTAATTTATGACCAAAATTTGAAAAGTTAAACGAAATATTTGTATAAAAAGTTAATAAATTTCTTTTTTTTTTTCTTTTAGACAAAAATAGGATTTCTATCACTAATAATTACAGATAAAATAAAAATAATCTTACATAAATATCACGAACATGCTGGGCTGCCTTGTAATAATTCTCCTCCTTCGTTTATTCACCTCGATGTTTGCTTATTGTTGTTTTTTAATGTTCACTTATCTAGACTGTTTCTTTTTTTCCCCAATGTTCGCTTTCAAAATTTCGCTTATTTTCCAGGTTTTTTTTGCTTTAGTTTATTAAAAAAGTCTTTTCAATGTTTACTTATTTAGATTTTTTTTTGTTCAATGTTAAGAAAAAATGTTCACTTATTTAGACTGTCTTCTTTTTTTCTCAATGTTCGCTCATAAGTTAAATCTTATTAAAATTTTTCAATGTTCACTTATTTAGATTTCTTTTTGTTAAAAAAATGCTCACTTATTTAGATTTTTTTAAAATTTTCGTTTATTTTCTAGGTTTTTTTTTCAATTTTTCAATGTTCACTTATCTAGATTTCTTTTTGTTTAATGTTAAAAAAATGTTCACTTATTTAGATTTTTTTTTTCTCAATGTTCGCTTTAAAATTTTCGCTTATTTTCTAGGTTTTTTTTTTCTTTAATTAAATTTTATTAAAATTTTTCAATGTTCACTTATCTAAATTTCTTTTTGTTCAATGTTAAAAAAGAAATGTTCACTTATTTAGATTTTTTTGTTGTTTTAAGTTTTTTAAAAAATGTTTTTCAAAAAAAATTATTTTTTTTAGTTACCTTTAGGTAACGTTCTTTATTTTCTGAATTCACGAAACTGACTGCAAAGCTTTACAATAATGAAACTTAATTTATTAAACTAAACTGTTGAATTTACATTCCCACCAAACCATAGGCTTATGGCTGCGCGTGTAGCGTTTTTGTTGAGTTTGCATTTCCCATCGAACCATCGTTTCATTATTGTGACCTGTGTGGCTCTGGTTACTTTTATGGAATTTGCCAGCATTGCACTTTTAATGTTGGCACGTTTGTTGGTTGCTGAACTCTTACTTCTGTTGACGTGACGATTATAGTTGTTGTTGTTATAACTGTGTTGAATGGCTTGTGCAGTAATTGTAGTCGTTGTTGTTGTTGTTACCGTGTTAACTTATATAAGAGAGCGACAAAAATAGTAATAGTTGGAATATCGTCTTGAAACTTCTACAGAATACTTCATACGATATAAAAATTGTTTTCACAAACAATGGGCGTGGTCATTTTCACCTAACCCTTACTTTATATACATCAATATGAAAAAAATTTCATAAATCTTATGTACAAAGTAATATGTTTCCTTTCTTTGCAGGTATGTTTATTTTTAGATATTATACTGAGAATGATGGAGTTACTTCAAAAAATAATGCACGATAATGAAAGTGAAATGAAAATAATTTTTTTTATTAAATGGTCATCATGAATTAAAACATTTTTCAATTTATGATGTTTTTTTAAGCAGCGAATTTTGAACTTAAAAACTAAATATTTTCTAATAATTGTAGATTTTTATAAAATACTTTACTTTTCACATGGCAGTTTTCGTTGACCCGTTACAAATAGATAACATGTGTAACAAGTCAGTGTTCGTTGCAACGCACGATGTTTTTCTTGTGTGTTGTAGCCTATAGTTGCGAATATCTTGAGTTTTAGCTTTCCCAGCTTGCTCAGATAGTTCACCAATTGATACTATTGCATGTTGAATTACTTCCGAAGAGTGCAAAAGGATCTTGTATATTGACGGAGGAAGATAGAACCAAGGATATTTCTCCATAATCACTTTAGCAGTATCAAGCGCGAATGTTTTAAATTTATCTGCATTTATATTATAACCGGATGACATGGCTTGCAGTAATGCTGCACATCTAGTAATAAGCTCTTCGTCAACTCCTTTTATTTTGGCAGCTTGTCGAGGATTATTAAAAAATCGTCTTGCAGTGTTACCATCATTTGACGTCCCACAGCTTCCTGGCTTTGGTTTGCCTATTATTAAACCCATTTCCGATTTAAATTTATATTGAATTTATTTTTTCCTTTTGATAAAATAATCTTTGGCTTCCTTTGATCTTATCTGCCATTTATTAAGACCTAATCTGTAAGATATATGTACGAAATACTCAAAAAAAAAAACGAATGTAAGAATGTAATGGAGACAACCCAAACTCGTAACTTTCTTTATAAACGGCTTTCTGTAGGCATTTTACTTTATTATTCATTTCTTTAGGTTTTTCTTTGCAAATATAACATGTAGCGAAAGATGTTTGGCTTAATGCGTTACAAACCTCACCATCAACCATATTTAATTGCAATTTGTGTTCTACAGATATTTTCCGTTCGGAACTAAAATACTCTGTACATTTCAACATGTAAATTTTTTGTTTAAAATAGTTTCTCTCTTCAATGCAAATTTGGGTTGTTTCTTTGATAAATTGAAATCGAATTGGTCTGCAGTAACGTGTAGATGATGGCCGAGGATTTTTCCATATCACTTTCGCTTCTTCAGGTTTCGACGATTTAGTTATTAATTGTAGAGGCACATAAGAAGTTACAAACAAATTGCTGTTGCTGAAGTTGTTGTTACTGAATCGTTGTTTATATTCGCTATAACCAGAGCTACCGTCAAATTCCTACTTTCTAATCAGAACAATATTTTCTAAATTTATATTAGACTTTTCTCTTAGGACTTCTCATTGGAGATCTAGAATACGTTCTGCTGTGTGGTCAAGTAAGTGCTGTAACTCCACTTCAGCTTTTGATTGACTGACAGCAATATATTTTGGATGTGGATAAGTTTTTTTTCTTTTCTTTCAACACCTTTTCATAACTGGGAACCGTAACCGTACCACCAACATAACATCAAATCTTTTACATAAATAGTTGACACACTTGAATAGATCGCAATACACGTCTTCTTGGTTTTCTATATTAATACATTTAAGTACTTCATCAACACTTGTTTCGATTTTCCCACATTTGAACCTTCTTTGGAGCACCAAATTTCGAAAATGGAGAGGCGTGAAAATAGACATTATTGGACGTTTCTTTTAGAATAAATGAAAAAACATATACAAGTAAATGAAGTAATAAAAATATAAACAAAATATTTATAAAAAAAGGACTTCACTTAACAAATTGCACAGCACAGAATATAGTACTAAAATATAAAATAAAACATCAAGGTTAACTAATTATTTTATATGAAAGAGCTGCAAAAAGGCGCATCCAAATTAAACATAATCGTAAACTATATACTTTTTTTAATATATGTATAAAGGTTAAAACTCTAAATAATTTCAACACAAATTGGCAAAAAACGTACGAAAAACTGCTTCTACAAAACCTTCATTTGTTTAAATCCAGAAAAAAATTAACCTATATTAAATGCATTTAAAACAAATATAATACCATCAGTCTTTTTATCCATTTTTTAAATATTAATTAAACACTTTAATAAAATATTTATCAACAATTGAAATTAAACTTTGTGTTCGTTTTTTCTACTACAAACTTTCTGCACTTTCGTTTGTTCTCACTTAAATTGTTTGTATTATGGAAGTGCCGTTAGAAATTATCAAAACAAATTCAAAGTAGTAAAATTTAATGGTATAAGCGACTGGTTGTTCCCCTACAAGGTCAATAAATTAATATAATTTTTTATTTATTTATTTTTGTCGTATGGGTGCAACCACTGTGGACCGTGGAGGTTCATTTGTAATGTAATATTATTAAAAAAAGTTCTATAAAAACAGAATCGGTGAAACGATTTTAATTCTTGAGCCAGTTTTGAAAAGGGAATTAAATTTGGGGTTTTTTAAACAATTTTTTTTCTCCGCTAGATGGCGCTTTAATTTTCATGTAAAGTTAAAAAATAATCAAAATAGTAATTTAATGTAAAAATACAAAAATGAATATGAAATCTTAACTATTATTTTGTGTTAAAAATGTTGGTCGTTTATTTTTAAGCTGTGAGGCACAAAGTCCTTACGTCGTTTTGTGCCCAACATTTATTATTTATTTATTTATTTTTTTTTTTATTATTATTATTATTATTATCTATTAAATTATGTCTGTTTTGTTATTGAAAATGTTTCGTCTAAGTCTATTGTCCATTAATGCCAATAACATTAGAGCCATCTGTTGTTAACCGGATGCATATCGATACCAACCCTGTGTTGTTAACTACAACTCTGAAGTGACACAGCTGTTGATATTGACAACAGATGTTTCTAACAGGCAATAAATGTTATGTGTATGTTTGTGTTTTGTGCTTGTCAGTGATCGTTCATCAGGTATAAATAGCAAACGAGAACAGAAAATCAAGCAGTCAGGTTGGTGGTCTTGCCAAAGTAGGTCGTAGTGGTTAGAGTGGTTGTATGCCGCTAAAATTTGTTAGGTTGGTTGTATGCCAAATATAGAGAGTGGTCGTGTGCCCTAAAATTGTTAGAGTGGTTGTATGCCGCTAAAATTTGTCAGGTTGGTGGTCTTGCCAAAGTAGGTCGTAGTGGTTAGAGTGGTTGTATGCCGCTAAAATTTGTTAGGTTGGTTGTATGCCAAATATAGAGAGTGGTCGTGTGCCCTAAAATTGTTAGAGTGGTTGTATGCCGCTAAAATTTGTTAGGTTGGTTGTATGCCAAATATAGAGAGTGGTCGTGTGCCCTAAAATTGTTAGAGTGGTTGTATGCCGCTAAAATTTGTTAGGTTGGTTGTATGCCAAATTTAGAGAGTGGTCGTGTGCCCTAAAATTGTTAGAGTGGTTGTATGCCGCTAAAATTTGTTAGGATGGTTGTATGCCATATTTCGTGATTCGTCGATGTGTAAAGTATATTCTTAACGCCGTGTCGTATACTCGTGTAAAACAAAAAGGAAATCGTGTCATAATTAAATGATTTAATAAAGAATTATCAATTTTATAACGTTTAAAAGAACAAAACCTCGTTTTTTTATCGATCCCGAACAAAAAAACAAATTTTCTGTTAACGAACCTTGGGCACGGTTGAGCATACCCCGGCCCAAGTGAAAACACGTCGTTACAAAGCTTCAGAATTTGTATCGCGGCATAAATTTAAACAATATTCAGCAAGCATGTGAGTCATGTCTTTTCATTTGAAACGATTTTCTATTGTAACAATATCTTTATGGAAACGTTCTCCATGCTCATCACTTAAATCGCCCAAATTTGAAGGAAAAAAATTTAAATGGTTGTGCAAAAAATTAATTTTTAAAGACATGTTAACTTTCATTTCACCATACGCTGAAACCATTTCTTTAACAATATCTTTGTAGTTATCCGCTTTCTTATTTCCCAAAAAAATTTTTACGACACCAATGAAACCATCCCATGCACGTTTTTCAACAGGATTCAATTAACTCCTAAACACATCATTTTGAATTAGTGTTTTTGTCTGTGGACCATCGAATACACCTGCAAGAAAATAAAAATAAAATCAATTAAAGTTAGTTCAAAAATAAATTATAAACTTTAAATTTGTATTACCTGCTTTAATTTTGGCGTCACTTACACCAGGAAAAACAGTTTTTAAATACTTGAAAGCTTCACTTTCATGATCCAATGCACAAATGAAACTTAAATTAAATTAATCCTAATTTGATATGTAATGGCGGTAAAATAACTTTGTTGGAATCTACCAAAGAAATGTGAACGATGCTGAATTGACCGAGTTTGAATTGTACATGTGCATATAATTTATGATTAGTATAACGTAGATGTCTTTTACGCCCCTCCCAAACACATAAAAAACATTGGCGACTTGAAAAACCTTCTTTACACTAGTTAAAATTCCAACAACTTTGAGATCACAACAAATCATGCACTTATGTTGATTGTAATTAACTCAAGAACTAATTTCATATTTTAATAATTTTTTTACTTATTTCTTGAGTAAACGATTGGAACTGATGGATGTTTGTTTCCATTGTGCAATAACACTCATTTTAGGCTTTCCACAGACGAATCAATGAACAGATGCCATTCATTTGAAATATGTCGTTGTCCCACTTCTTTCAACAGTTCATAAACATTATTGCAGTAAGCAATTTTTTTTTTGTTTCATCTTCATATAAATCCAAATGTTCATCAAATTGAACAGTATGACCACGTTTACGTCCAGCAGTTATTTTTAAGTCATTGCCTACCAAATTCCATTGCTTCAAACGTGAACCAACAACCTCAAACCTAATTCACTTGTTGGTACAAATTCAGACGATTTTGTTCTCAAAATCAATATCACTTTCTATTTCAAATGTTTCTTCAGAAGGAGCCGTTGGATTTTCTTCAGAACGTATTTTAGCAATAATTTTGCTTCAACATAACCCACAACTAAATAAAACAACACTTCGCAATATCCTTTCTTTATCCCGTAATCATCTATAAATATTTCATTTATTAATGAACAAACTGTTTTAAGCAACTTGTTAAAACTAAAATGGTCGTATGCTGCGGGGCCTGATGTAGTCCCAAATTGTGTGTTAAAACGTTGCGCAATTCTTTTATACATTCCTCTTACATTTCTCTACAATAATTCAATTAGACTGGCATATTTTCCTGATGTTTGGAAGAAATCCTTTATAACTCCAATTTTTAAGTCTGGAAGTTAATCCGTAGTATCAAATTACAGAGGAATAGCTAAATTAAGTTCAATTCCAAAATTATTTGAAAAATTGATAACTGAGGCATTATCATATTTCACAACAGCAACATGGGTTTCGTAAATCCTGCTCAACAATTACCAATTTACTGGAACTTACAACTTTAGTCAATGATGGCTTTGTTAATGGAAAACAAACTGATGTTGTTTATACTGATTTCAGTAAAGCCTTTGATAGAGTAAACCATGATTTATTACTATATAAGTTAGACCGTATTGGTTTCAGTTTGACGCTTCTTAAATGCATTGGTTCCTACCTAAAAAGCCTTAACCAGTTTGTTAATTTTCGTACTGTACAATCTAATGTTATCAATGTCACATCTGGCGTTCCTTAAGGCAGTCATTTAGGTCCGCTTTTGTTTATACTCTTTATTAATGATCTTTCTTTGGTTTTACAATATTCTAAATGCTTGATGTATGCAGATGATGTCAAAATACTTCTTTCCTTTAATAATTGTACTGACCAAAGGTTATTGCAAATCGATATTAATAATTTTACTACATGGTGTAATTTGAACCTAATTGACCTTAACGTAAAAAAATGCAAATACATGGTGTTTTCAAGATCTCTTCCTGTTAATGGTTTGTACATGATGAATGGTATGCGGCTAGAGATGGTTAAAACATTTAATGATCTTGGTGTTTTATTGGATAGACGTTTGGATTTCCGAAATCATATTACTAAGACAATTAATAAGGCAGTTGGTGTATTGGGGTTTATCAAACGCTAGGCAAAAGAATTTTCTGATCCTTACATTACAAAAAAGCTGTTCAGTACTCTAGTGAGACCAATTCTTGAATATGGTTCTGTTGTCTGGGATCCTTTCTACAACGTACACTCTAATTCTATTGAATCCGTTCAGAAACAATTCCTTATATTTTGAATCCGTGGACTTGGTTGGAATCCTACTGTGCACTTACCTTCCTACAAAAGCCGTGTTGCGCTTATAAAGCTTCCTACACTTTATAGTCGCCGTAAAATGTTTAATGTAACTTTTTTAATAAATTTGATTAATGGAGATTTACATTCAGATTTCCTAGTTAGCAAACTCAACATAAATGTTCCACATCGCTAATCAAGATACTATCTATTTCTTAGTGTTAAATGCTTTTCTACAAATTATGCTAATTCTGATCCTTTTCGCCGTATTTGTATGGAATTTAATCAATTGTATCATATCTTTGATTTTTATAAGAGCTTAGATACTATTAAAAGAGACATTATTCTTTACCTTAATAATTAAATAATATTTTTTATCAATTTCTAGTTTATTTAATATTATATTACTCCCTCATATGTTTGTATTTTTTATCATTATATTTTTATTGTTATCATAATAGTCGGTAAGGATGTTATTTTCCATAGACTAAATAAATAAATAAAAAACATCAGCATATTAAATTTTTTCACGTATATTGAATTTAAAACCAACTGTTTTTGGATATGATAAACAAAAATAACAAGCATCAGGTGAATGTTCTGTACGTGGTAGCCAAATAAATGGTTGAACGTATTTGAAATGATGTTTTGAATTATGACCTTTCCATTCCACCAAACCACGATAACAATAATCACAAACAACTTCTACCATAAATTTGGAACGTATGCAACAACAAAATAACCTTCATATCCAGTAATAACGCTACGAGTTATATTACGAAAATTTTTAGTAGGTGCATATAAGCCACAAACAAAACAAAAATGTTTTCGATTTGGACAATTCATTTTATTTTATTGTTATTTTATTTTGTTTATTTATATTTATATTTAAAAACGCTTTATTTGCTACTGTTTCCCACCAAATAATAACGTGTAATGTCAAAGAAAAAAAAATTGCAGCATTAGCTGTCATTTATAAAGTATGGTTCACTTTGTTAATTTATTTTTAGTAGACTGTATATTGTTAAGTTACTTGGTGTGGATGTTACAGACGACACCCGATCTGTTAGCTCGTGAAATTCAATTATAAACAACTCCAGATCAAACATATACATATATAAAATATGGTACAGCCCCACCAAAATGTAAAACAATAACAAAAATTAAAATACAATTTATGTTCGTGTTTAGTTTCGACAGAGACGGACCTGTTTTTTTCTAAACTCCTCAGATTTTTTATCTAATTACAATTAACAACACAATAATATAACAACCTAAAATCTTATTGTTATTTATAAACCCAGCTGATAATTTAAAGCATTTTATAAGTGTTTATAAACATAAATAAACATCTAAAACAAAAGTTAAAAATTAACTACATTATATGTTATAAAAAAATTTTTTTTTAATCAAAAACCCCGTGTTACTTCTTCTTTATTGTAAACACAAAACAATAAAAAATAATAATAATCAAAACACTTCGTTGTTTTTTTTCCTTCCCCCTCTCTTTGTTATTAACAACAAAGTTTTTTTGAGTGATCTCAATACTGCGTTAAATGAGAGACGTCTCAGCCTAAATGGCCGCAATGCATACATTACAGTGCAAGTAAAAGATAATAAAGTAAACAATAACAATTGCAACGGCAATTATTTAACCGCGAAGCCAGTCAGAGCTAGCTCTCTTTCACCATCCCATTTAAATAGTGATCAAGAAAAAGCGCCAAATGATACCAATATTGTTGGTTTAGAAAAGAGATTTGATTGTACAAACCAACACTAACAACCATATGCGTTTTCTCTGCCTGCTTTGACTGTAAACACTTTGTCAGCAGCAGCAATGGAAAAACAAGTCAACACTATTGAAACCCCCGGTACTTATCTGGTTTTTTCAAAAGTAGCTAAGCCAACACAATCTTCAGTGCTGTATACACCCCAAACCCCTTTGCAAACAAATTCAATCATAACACCAGTTGACGGTATCCTATCTAACCCTACAGTACAAACAGGTATAGATCGATATTTTACTGTACTGAAGAGAAAACGTGGTCCAAAATCTTCAAGGACTCCTCAACCTTCGAAGCAATTGAAAGAGCAGTCGGACGTTTTAACACGTAATCGATTTGCTATCCTGGATAGTAAAAGTAATGAACCGGAACCCCCAGGTAAGACGTATAAACCTCCCCCTATTAATTTAAGAGAACAGAACTCAAATTAAGTTATTAAGGATATTATTACTTCTATTGGTGAGAATTCTTTTCATGTTGTCCCTCTTAAACAAAGATTCAAACTTATAGTGAAAACTCTTTCCGCAAATTGGTTTCCGACTTTGATTAACAGAGGCGGAATTATAACACATACCAATTGAAAAGCAGCAAAGGTCTGCAGATAGTGATTAAGGGTATTGACTCCTGCGTCGATCCTAGTGAAGTGAAGGAGGCTCTGGAAAAATACGGCTTTAAAATAAAGTCGGTAGTTAATATTAGAAATGGGTAAAAATTACCCCAACCCCTTTTTCGGGTAGAGTTTAAGCATGGTGATATTAAATTGAAAAAAGGAGAGGTTCACCCAATATACAATGTAAAGTATCTGCTTTATCGCAGAATTACGATTGAAGAACCCCATAGAAGAAACGGTCCCGTCCAATGTTTAAATCGCCAAGAATTTGGCCATACAAAGGCATATTGCAAGCTCCCCGCCGATTGCGTAGTTTGTGCTGAACTACACTGCTCTAGCAACCGTAGCCAGCCTAGATCCGAAGAATGTGGCAAAAAGTGTAGCAACTGTGGTGGAAATCATACGGCTTACTTCAGAGGTTGTGTAGTTTATTCTTCAGAGAAGCAAATGCTTGTTAACAGGGGAAGGTCTGCCCCGGTCCGAAGCCATTATAGCCAAAAAGCTTCGGAATTTCCACAATAACCCCCAATAAAAAATTTTCCTTTAAATACTCAGCATAATCTCAACGGTAGATCGTATGCTGATGTAGTATCTTCTCAGTTCCAGCTACCTCCTCCTAATAACAATTTTAGCAAGTGAGAGAAAACGCTCAATACTCTAGTGCAGACTATTAACAATTTCACCAATTCAATGGGCAACATGATGCAGCCTATTCTAAATAAACCATAAACAGTTTGAAATTATGTTTCTGGAACGCAAACGGCATCCGCCAACATAAATAAGAATTGGAAGACTTCCTCAAAAGCAAGGATATTGATGTCATGCTTGTATCGGAAACTCATTTGACCTCGAGAAGTGTATTTTTAATTCGCGGTTACACTCTTTATGACACGAAAGACCCTAGAGATAGGGCATGTGGAGGCTCAGCCATTCTTAATAAATCTCCACTAAAACATTTTCCCATGAGTGACCTTTGTGAGAACTATCTCCAAGCAAATACTTTATGCTTTGGGGAATTTCATAATAACATAGTGATCTCGTCAGTTTATTTCCCCCCAAGATTTTCCATTACGGAGACACTATACACAGATTTCTATAAATCATTGGGATCATGTTTTCTGGCAGCTGGCGACTACAAGCCAAGCATACATTCAGGGCGTCACGGCTGATTACCCCGAAGGGTCGTGTTTTGTTTGATGCAATTTCTTAAATGGGTTTAGATGTGATCTCGAGTGGAGAACCTACTTATTGGCCAACAGATCGGCAGAAAATACCAGATCTTAAAGATTTTGGAGTAACAAAGGGTATCCCCAGTAACTTGATAAGGGTGGAATCCTCGTTAGACCTCTCCTCGGATCAAACACCCACTATTCTTACTATTTTAAACCCCCAAGAAATTGTATCACCCACTGGTGATTTAGCACTGACAGGCAGAAGAACAAATTAGCCAAAATATAAAAAATTTCTCAGTACTCATTGCTCGGAAAACATACCGCTAAGAACACCAGACGATATTGACCTCTCGATAAGGAATTTCGAATCAAATCTCAAACTTGCTGCTAAACTTGCTACTGAACCCCCCGACACAACAGACAAAATGTAATTTTTTCTGCGGATGTCGAACGACTCTTAAATGAAAAATGAAGAGCTCGAAGAGAGTGGCAACTGCACAGATCTCCACAACTCAAGCAACGCTTGAAAGAATGTACAAAAAACTTACAACGGTTCCTTTAACTCCAGAAAACTGCTTCACTCAATAGATTCCTTGAGAACTTGGATCCTACATCAGCAACCGTTTACTCGTTATGGCGTGCACATAATGATACCGAGAAAGGAGATCTGTTTGTAAAACATTTAAAAAAAGTATTCACGCCAAATATACCATATTCTATAGAAGAGTTGCCACTACTTGTACCCCAGCACATAGCAGATTACTCCCCATTATCATTTGAGATTCGGGAGGTCAAAAAGGCTATCTTTGAATTAAACTCCAAAAAAGCCCCTGGCATTGATAATATCAGTAACAGGATGCTTATAGAGCTACCGCGTGTAGCATTAAGAATAATGTTATTTATTTTTAATGCTATAATGCGCCTAGAATATTATCCCCCAGAATGGAAAGTTTCACTTGTTGAAATGATACCCAAGCCAGGTAAAGATCACACAAGGGTTGGATCGAATTGACCAATCAGTCTCTTGTCGAATATGTCTAAGTTGTTTGAAAAGTTACTAGTTGAAAAGCTGACAGTACTGATAGATCAGGGTAACTTAATCCCAGCTCAAAAATTTGGTTTCAGGCGGAAACACAGTACCATTGAGCAAGTTCATAGATTAGTAACCGTTATTAGAAAAGCCTTCGAGGATAAAAAATACTGCTCTGCTCTTTTTATTGACGTACCTCAGGCATTTGATAAAGTCTGGCATGGAGAACTAATATATAAGATTAAACTTATGTCACCCTCAAATACCTATAAGCTGTTAGAAAGTTATATTACAGACAGAAAATTTACCCTCTCGGAAAAAGTTTTATCAGCTCCCCCCAGGATATACAAGCGGGAGTATATTGGGTCCACTGTTGTATATTTTATACACCTCGGACATGCCATTGAATGAAAACACTCACACACCAACATTCGCTGATGATACAGCAATACTTGGCGTTCATAATGATCCGCTAATAGCATCTAGATTGCTTCAGAACCACATAACAGTTTTGGACGACTGGCTAGATAGATGGAGAATTAAGGTTAACGAGCAGAAATGTATTCATATGACTTTTACTTTGAGAAGAGAAACTTGCCCGCCGATCCGGATTTATGGTCGGAACATACCCCAAGATACATGTATAAAGTATCTTGGTATACATATTGACCGTCGTCTAACATGGAAAAGTCATATTGAAGCAAAACTTACCCAAATAAAGTTAAAGCCTATTCAACTCTCTTGGTTAATCAGTAGAAACTCTAAACTTGCCTTGGATTGTAAACTATTACTATACTGCTCGATTATAAAACCCATATGGTGCTATGGAATTCAGCTCTGGGGTACTGCCTCATCATCTTATATTATAAAAATTCAGAGAAGGCAAAACAAGCTCTTGAGAATTATGACAAACGCCCCTTGGTATGTTAGGAATGACAACATTCATAAAGATCTAAATGTACCCTTAGTTAGTAACGAAATCACTAGATATATCAACAACAACAACATATGACTTTTACTTTGAGAAGAGAAACTTGCCCGCCGATCCGGATTTATGGTTGGAACATACCCCAAGATACATGTGTAAAGTATCTTGGTATACATATTGACCGTCGTCTAACATGGAAAAGTCATATTAAAGCAAAATTTACCCAAATATAGTTAAAGCCTATTCAACTCTCTTGGTTAATCAGTAGAAACTCTAAACTTGCCTTGGATTGTAAACTATTACTATACTACTCGATTATAAAACCCATATGGTGCTATGGAATTCAGCTCTGGGGTACTGCCTCATCATCTAATATTATAAAAATTCAGAGAAGGCAAAACAAGCTCTTGAGAATTATGACAAACGCCCCCTGGTATGTTAGGAATGACAACATTCATAAAGATCTAAATGTACCCTTAGTTAGTAACGAAATCACTAGATATATCAACAACTACTTGAAGAAACTGGAAACTCATCCCAATATTCTAGCACGGAATCTTTTGAATAATGATGGGAATAGGCGACTAAGATGGAGGGACACTGCAGACCTATCAAACATATAAAGGAAAAATTTTCAGATGCCATACATATCTATGAATATAAATTTATGAACAAATGAAAATTCGTCTGGCACTGGCTGGACTTAATATTAAGATTTAGTTTTAAGATTTGCATACTTATTGTTAGTTCACAGAATTGGGTGAAGATTCAATAAATAAATAATGAAAAAAAATGTTCTATAAATCTTTCAAAAACTTCAGCACAAGTGCGTGAAGTAAGGAAAGATGAACGTATTGTTATAGAAAAAAACATTCATAGGGGAGAGAGAGAGAAGGAGGTAAAGAAGAGAAGACTGCAATTATTGACAATGTAAACAAGTTGGTCGTTGGCTTAGAACGTTAAGGCGCTGATGAGAATTATTCACAAAGCAGATTCTACTTTAGTTATTGGATTTCAAAATAACAACATTGTATTTTTAATGAATTTCGTACATTTTTGGTTATTTTTTAACTTTACATGAAAATTAAAGCGCCAATTAGCGGAGAAAAAAATATTTTTTTTAATAAAACTGGCTCAAGCATTTAAAATCGCTTACCCTCATTCTGTTTTTATAGAACTTTTTGTAATAGTATTACAAGTGAACCTCCACGGTCCTTCGAAGCTTAAAAATCAAATTTCTCAAAATTCTGACGTGCTACAGAAAACCGCCGAGACACTTTATTTTAAGCCTATTTTCATATTCATATTTGATTTTGTCGTACTGTGTTATTCTTGCTTTCTTTGTCATTAATTTTCTTCTATTAAAACTAACAGTTTTTTATTTAGTATCACACACACCAAGGTTCAAACCATAACTTACTGGTTGGTTGTTAATCGCTCTATCGTTTCACCCAAACCATATTATAAAACCTTATTATAATAATAGTCTAATAAAAGTACTTATATTTTATTTTTCAAATTTAAATAATGTTAATTTTATTTGAAAGTTCCTTTTAAATTTGATATTTTTCAAATTTTGAAATTTGATATTTTTCAAATTCAAATTTAGTACATACAAGTTTTAAATCGATTTTGTCGTAACCCTGCGAAAAAAGAGTGAGTTTGGAATTAGCACCTGTTCCGTAATAGGTGAACACTGGACCGGTTCCGAAAATACATATCACGAGATAGGTAAAAATAGGACCGGTTCCTAAAGGGGTCATTCTAAGACAAGCCCATGTTAAAGTGACCAGTCCCGTGACTGAACCCTATCACAATGAACAGGGCACGTGACGTGTCCTGGGATAGTACCTTTTCCCGCAGGAAAATGACATCGTTATGTTTTTAGTAGAGCCCCAATTACCCGTGTTTGGGTCTAACCGGTCTCAAACCCGGTCTTACAGTCTACCCGGTCTGACCGAAAACCCAGTGGGTACTTTTCTTTAAAAAAAACATATTTTTTAAATTAGAGCACTTTTTTTTCCCAAAAGAGTACCTTTTCCCCAAGTTATTTTTCACAAAAAAACTTTTTAAAGTACTTTTGAAAACTTGAAAAAACAAAATATGTATTTTGGGGTTCAGTATAAATGGCGTATAAACTAAATTCAAGTTTCTTAATTTCAATGAAATTCTAAAAATTTTCCCAAAGAATTTCAAAATCTTTTGTAAATTTGTTTAGTTTAGAATTTATTTAGCATCCTCGTACACGTGCTTAATGAAATTACTTTATTTGTATATATTCTTGTAAAACTATTACTTCTGTTTGCTGTAAATGAGAAAAATTAAAATTTTATATGTTTAAAAAAAGAGAATAATTTAAGTATTAAATAAGCGAAGAATCAACGTACCGATAAGATGGTAGTCAAACTAAAAGATCACTTATATAGAAAAATAGTATAACAAAGGCAACAAACAATGCTTAAAAAAGCCGTTAACGGGTTTATTCGTTAAAAAGGGGAGTAAAAATTAGATTAACCCTACAAGGCTAAGGGGGTACCACTTTGCAGCATTTAGGCATGTTGCAACAAAATAGCAATAAAATTCACATTAAAAGCTATAAAGGTAAATATAAATTTAAATAAATATACATGTTTCGGTTTAAATCTATTGGCATTAGTGTTTAGATTAAATATATTATTAATTGGTCAAAGGGACCATCCAGTGTGGACTAGTTTTGGAGAAGACCGGTTAAGGAACTGTGTGATCCAAGGGGATCTGGATGAACTCAAGGAAGTCGGTTGATCGGTGAAGATCGGTGGTCCAAGGGGGTCGGGGGGGGACCAAAGGAACCAGTTTGATCCAAAAGGATCATTCCTCTGTAGAGGAAATTGACCAGAAATGACCCAGCCAAAAATGGTGTATTGGGCTAATGGAAGACCCGGGCTAGAATTCATTCTTCCCTTCATTATTTGAGGTGTAACTTCTGGTCCTAAGACCAAAGCGACGCGTCAGCAAGCTGAAACTCACCAAAAATATATTTTATTATGTCGGGAACGGACCCCCTTCATTTTCGTTACCTTGGCCGTGACCTTAATCATCTGTGTGACATCATACGACGAATAGTCTGTCAGACGGCAATAGTTACTTTGATCCATACTGGATACAGGGAGCCGAAGTTGGTGCAGTAATGACTAACATATGTAACTGGTGCCACAAAATGGGTCCAAAGCTGCCCGCACCGGAATGAAATTGATCAGCGTTCAGAGCTTTAAGATAAGTGTCGGTGAAAAGCTGACGACGTGACGAAATGGAAGGGGCCAAGCTTGTGATACGGACAAAGTTGGAGATCTAGAGAAAACATTTTTTTCGGAAAGCGTTTTGTTGAGGACTGGGCCGATTACTGGGAATGTCTTCTAGTGTCCGAAAGATTGGGCCGATTACTATGGAGAAGAACGTGGTGATCGCCATTGCAGCGGCGACATTTAGACTTACTCGGACAATCGTTGGATAAATGAGAAAACGACAAACAACGACAAAATTTAAAAATGCCTTACAAGCCCGTAAAGGGTGTTTGCCCTTACAAACTTTGCATTTCCGATCATGGGATTTTTGTTCGCATCAACATTCGAGCTCGAGGTTCCATTAGTCTCTGATAAAGCTTCGGAAATCAACGATGGTAGTGGTAAAACTTCTGATTTTGGCGCAACAAATGGGGTAGGCACACCAACAGAAGCAAGTGTTTTCATTATGGTAGGTGCTGAAATGGGTGCAGCCGAAGGGACTGCTACATAAACAGGTTCCGCTGCCTCAATGGTTTCATCATATTCCTCCAAAATAGCATCGTCGAAAAACGGTAGTACGTCGATAGTGCTAGGGAAAGTAATATATTAGCAAAGAAAAAAAATAGGTAACTGTTCGTGAAGAATGATAACTAAATCTTTTTCCTGTGTGCTTCTATTCTCGCGAGAGGGGTAGATAGTTCCTCAAAAGAATATTTAAAAGCCTGGGCTTCTTTTCTAAAATGAAGTTTGAAACTTTTTACACCGGCCTCCCAGAGGCCGCCCATATGCGGAGCTCCAGTGGGTATAAAGCGTCAAGTAAGACCTTGAATGCCATAAGTCGAACAAACTGATACCTGCTTTCCCTAAGAAAAGTCCTAAATATCTGCCAAGTTCACGGGAATCACCAACGAAATTCGTGACATTATCGGAAAAGATAGTGCTCGGGCAACCTTTACGAGAAATAAATCGCTTAAACGCTGACAAGAAAGTTGCCTAAGATAAGTCAGAAGTCGCCTCCAAATGTATTGCCTTCGTAGAGAAGCATACAAAAATACACACATAACCCTTGGCTATTCGGCAAGCCCTAGCAGTAAAGCTCTTGATCTCGAAAGGCCCTGCGAAATCCACACCAGTTGTAGTAAAAGGCCTATCAAGAGAAGTTCAATAAAGGGATTTAAAAATACAAGAGGGCTCTTTCGACACAAAGGTTTCCCATCTAAAAATCATTTATATTCATCTGAAAAGTCAAATTTTTGAGACACCCTAGCCAAATGTAATTTTGTCCTTTTCAACTCAAAACAACATTGACACACAAACGAAGACCTGTTCTATGACCTGAATGACTATTATAAAAAAATCGTAAAATATACGGTATTACACGAAGGGCTCTATCAAGACGAGAAAAATCCCTAAGAATATACTCATAAATATCTCTTCCGTTCGTATCATTATAAAACGAAGCATAAACCTAAACCACTCGACCCTCAATGTCATTGTCAAGTCGAGAGAGATCGGTAGTATACCATTCGGATTTATCTCGTTGAAACCACTGTGGCCCATGCCACTAAAGTGAGTTGTCAGCCAGCTCCGAGGGAGCAATACCACGACTGCCCAAATCGGCAAGTTATCCTCAGAGCGAACGTGATACCAATTATAACGACTAACATTCTTCTGAATTCGACATCAGAAAAAACATCTAATTCGACGAAAGATTGAGGAGTATAATGATGATGAACCCACCTAGGAATTCGAATATTATAAACTTCGTGATATGAAGTTACGAATTTTCGCCAATTTTCTTTCGTTGAGCGGACAAGTGAATCGTCCCAGCCGATATTATCCAGCCACACCGTCTGCATTATCATCTTCGCCACAATCACCACTGGACCTAGCCAACCAACAGGATCAAACAATTTAGCAATAGTAGACAAAACTTCCCGGCTAGTATGACTCGATTTCAGTGAAATAGTATTCACCTTAAAGAAAAATAAGTCTAATGCATTCCATTGCATGCCCAAAGTTTTAAAACTACTTGACTCAACAAAAGTCAAAATTTAGCGTCAACCAAATGTTCCGGTGGAAAGCCTTCCCCTTCCTAAGTTAAAATTTTGCTGATTTCAACGCTGATATAAGCTGATAACGAGCAATTAGAGCAGTAGAGTCTCTGTTAAAACATCGTCAACGTACATGCAGTTTCGTAGAATGTGCGATGCCGCTGGATAGTCAGCCTCATAATCATCCGACAGCAACAAAGTGCGACAAATTCTGGGGTACACCAATTGTAATGGAGCAAAGTTTTTTCGACGAAAATTGCTGATGCAATTCAAGAGTAAGTACAAAATTTGCTATTTATTTAATGTTTTACTTCAATTTATTTTTGCTTTTGTACTTTTTAGGATCGAGGCTGATGCCAAATTTGATAAATTATTAATTAGTGTTTTATTGGACATGGAGGAGGATTTTGCATCTGGGAGGAAAAAAATTCTGTGTTATGGGTCATAGTTCTAGAAAAAATGAATGAATGCTGGTCTTGAATCTTTCCATAACAATTTGTTGGCGCGATACTGATGGCCATGATATTTCCATTTTCAGGCTACAAATAGTTTTTATGGTTTTGTAAAAAATTTTGTGGGCAGTACCCTTTCCAACATTGAAACGGTCACTAATTTGGCGAAAGGTAACTCCATTGTTACTTATTTTCCACAACGTAATATAAGCATTGTTTCAAATTATAAGCTAACCGACCTTTGTCAAATGTGGTCCAAAATGGTTTTAGCGCACACAGCAAATCCTGAAATCCAAAATTGAAGTAAATTTACACTTTAAATAAATATTCCTTACCTGAAATGTTGAGTGATTTATTCAGAAATGATCAAAAAAACTGTCATTCGGATATTCTTGGATAGTCTTTAAGTAGTCCAAGACTTTTGGAATGCGCCTTTTCTTGGTCCATATATTTTTCAACAATAATATTCTTTTTTTGTACTTTAAAAATTTTTTTTTTTTGTAAATTGCTCAATTCACAATCAAATTTACTTTCATCCAACTCACAAAACAAATTTATTATTAACTTTTCCATGTTAATGCTCATGCGTTCGAAATTGTATACAAACTGCGCAACAAACTAAGCAACAGCATTAGCTGATTAGCATCAGCATCGCAAAATTTTAATTTATTAAAAAAAAAATTAAAATGTACAAACTAACTCAAGTATTTTTAGATACACTTGTTACACTTTAAAGCTGCTAATTTCTTTTAAAATTGCCTTACGAATTCGAATATACAAATTTATATTTTTTTTATCGTGCAACATTTTTTTTTATTTATTTTTTTCTAAAAATATTTTAGACGATATTGAAAGAAAAACAAAAATTCAAAGGCTTAAAAAATACTAAAAACAAAAACGAATTTTTAATTTTGTTTTAACGGCTGATTTTTGAACTAAGAAATTTATGAGTGATGTTTAAAGTGGATGTCCTATTTTTGGACATGAGTCGGTTGTAAAAAGTATCTTCACTTTCGATTCCTTTGTTCAACCTATGTAACATTTTAAGGCAGTTTAAGTTTGTATGTATAAATTTTAATTATTAGAAATAACATTTTCTTTAAAATTCACTTTTTTAAAATTAGTATTTTTTTTGCTAATTTACATTCCGTAAAAATTCAGTAATTTGTAAAATGTAAATAGTAAACCAATTACTAAAAATAGCAAAGTGGATTTGAAAACCGTTTAAAATTTTTTCTACTAACTTTTTTTTCTGAGTACAATCGATACTTGTTCCACGCCCGATTTTATACTACAAAGCTATTGTAAATAAATGAATAATGAAAACTTAAAATATCAAAAAGAATTTGAAGTTAACAAAAATATCCACGATTACGTAAAAGAGACAAAATTATAAAGTTTTTAGTGCAAAATGCAATTGACGAAATAGAATTTGCAGAGATTCTGGGTTTAACTTGTAATAATATATAGCTGCTGAATTTCACTATCGGTCCATCTTTTATTACTTATTTTTCACGCTTTCGTTTTTTTCATTATTTTAATAGTGACCACAAAATGAAAAATAAAAAAATCAAACGATCAGCTGTTTTATCTTGAAAATGTACAGCCTTGTATTTAACCACGTCTTAGTAAATTTTAATTCTATACATTTTGTTGTTGTGGTGTTGTAAATGGTAGTACTTTTACTATATCTACAACCTTTACAGGGTTTTGCAAGGATACTTTACTACCAAGAAAGAAACCCTTTGTAATTTATTTTTGACTTTTATGATCTTATAGGTAGATTTGTTAAATCAAGTAAAAGAAGTGATGGTTTACCGGTTTTAGTATAGGAAAAATATTGGTATTTTTATTGCATCTAAGGTTATTAAAAACATAATAAGAATATATTTAAATTCCAGAAATTATTTCATTGTGAATATTTCAGATATTACTAATACACCATGTAACATTACTTTGGCGGTTTTCTATAAAAAAATTCAGATTTTTTTACGAAAAGGCCAGATAATCTGAGGAGTTTTCTGTATTAAAAAGTCAATAGAATCTGATGTTTTTTCTGTAGTAAAAAAAGTTTAGAATCTAAGGGTTTCTGTAATAGGAAAAATATGTCGGTTTTTTACAGAAAAAAGTAATCAGATTCTGAGTGTTTTTCTGTAGGAAAAGGTCCATGGATTCTGGGGGGTTTTCTATAGGGAAAGTCATTAGATTCTGACTACTCTTCTATGGGAAAAAGTTATCAGATTCTGAGTTTTCTATAGGAATATTCTTTAGATTCTGAGAGTTTTTCTCTCTCCATAGTTTCGAGTTTTTTTTATATAAAAGTCCCCAGTATTTGATGTTTTTCCACAGGATAAAGTCCTAAGAATCTAGGGGTTTTTCAATTAGAAAAGCACTCATAATCTGTATATTATTGTAAAAAATTGTTAGAATTTGAGGGTTGCTCTAAAGAAGAAGTCTTCAGAATCTGAGGGGATTTCATTAGAAAAAATCATCAGAATACAAGGGTTATTCCATAAGAAAAAATTGCGTGTTTTTCTATAGGTATCTCAGAGTTTTCCTTTTGGACAAAATCCAATGCTTCTGAAAGTTTTCCAAAAAATTACTATGAATCTGACGTTTTTTTCGAAAAATGTTCCTAGATTCTGAAGGTTTTTCTTAAGAAAGAAGTCTTTAGAGTTTGTGTTTTTTTATAGGAAAATATCCTCAGCATGTGAGGTTCTTTAAATAGAAGATAATCCTCAGTTTCTCAAAATCTCCAATTTTTCGGTACAAAAAAGTTAACACATAATTGGGCAATTCACAGCCGGTATTGTATGTTGTATACTAATATTTTGTTGTGAACAGTAAGTTGTATTTTCATGTTGTAAAACGTCAAATAGTAAAAAAGAAGAATGAAAATATTAAGAAATTTATATAAACAAGGAGACTGAGACTTATATCTTATGATATACAATACAACATTTATTAAACACAGCAAATGGAGTTGTAAGGTTGTATCAGATTTTTAAGTGTAAATTACCAACAAAAAATTTACACTATTGTAAAGTAATACACTATACAACAGATATAGCGATGCAATACGCGTTGTAAATTGATCATCTTTTTACCATACGTTACGGTTAGTGTACAGTAAAAGTCATGGTACCCATGTCAAAATGAAAAATCTCCCCAAATTTCTTAAAAATTGCGTAACTGAAAATGTGACACTTATTTTTATTTTGTGTATTCATTTGTATACTACCGCAAATCCAAAAAATATTTCACTTGTTTAACTAAATAAAAGTTATAAAAATTGTAGACCAATATAACTCCATATTTAAGCACAGCATAAGTCATGGTACCCCTAGTCAAAACGGTCTTATATTTGATTTACCCTGTAAAATTTTATTGCAAAACTTTTGGCATCCTTGTTAATTCCCTTTTAAAAACGTAACGGTACTTTCCGAATTTCCAAGAAGCATTTGTTTATGGCAAGAAGTGAAGTCAAGTAATTTTTTAAAATGTCGAGAAAATAATTAGCAATAGAAGAACGAAAAATAATAATTTATTTTCACGAAATGGGTAAATCATACACCGAAACTGCTTAAATTATAAATAGGAACAAATCAACAGTGCAAAGAATTATAAATCTTTTCCAAAGATGAAAAAGAATTGAAAATAATAACAGGGCGTCCACTAAAGCTCAATAATTCAGATGGTCGAAAAATTTAAGCCATTATCAAAAAAGACCTAAAATATCTTCGGAGTTGGAGGAATCATATAGCGTCACAAATAGAAAAGCCCATGGGAAAAGTAATTTTCTGGGACAATCAAAATTTTTTGTGTGATTAAAAGACTGACAATTCTTACACTGTGGTATATCTTTCTGCAGCTTTATTGGTTCTATTTTAACAATAGTATTTAGAATTCTTTTAATTTCATATAGTTTTTGTATATTTTCCGACGAATAGAATTAACGATAGAATAAAAATATCTAAAGGCTGCTTTGTTCTGTGTTGGAGTTTATTGACAGCTTCTAAAATATGAAATCCTTTGCTTTTAAGGTCTTCTAAAATCTCCTTTGGTTCACAGGAGTGTGGAAGATTTTTGGCCATTAGTCTAATTGGACGGTTTTGTTTATCTTCATAAGTATGCCACAACATTTTCTTTTCATTAAAAGTTTTAGTAGTTTGACGATAATCGTCACTATTAAATGTATTTATCTTGTACATATCCTTACTTATAAGTTTAATGGTAAAATCATTTTGAATGTAATTTTTAATTATGCTGTACAAGTCATTAAATTTTGGTTGATTACATATCATTATAGGTGGAGGGCATAGTGCCTTTACTGGTTTACTACTTTCACTCAATGTAGCTTCCGTTAGAATTGGAAGATTTTCATCTATAGAGGCATTGGCTTCTATCTTCTTTTTTGTTAACTTTTTTCTATTTCTGTTGACTATCCAGTCAGTTTCTTTAGCTAATTTCTCTTCATCAGTTTCATATATTGGTTTGGGTTCGATATTTGAATTAATATCATTTGAAATTATATTTTGATTTTGAGGAGTAATCAATAATTTTAAATTTTGGTTTTCTTCTTTCAGAGAATTGTTATCTCTATTTAGCTGGGCACATAAAAATTCTAGGTCATTCAGCCTTTTTGTTAACAAATTATTACTTTGCTCTAATTCCTTTATTTTATTTATATAAACATTCATGTTTTAACAAGCATTGTTAACTTTACATACTTACAGCTGTATTCATAAAAATTTATTTTTGATTTATTAACCGTTTTTAAGCAAAATGTGCTATTGTTGTATTCATAAACGATAAATAGTCTATTAAACCTTTAATAAACCAATCATAAAGTAAGAAAATTTATTGTTGGATTTACCCTTCTATAAACCAAAAAAAAGGTGACATTTTGCATTTAGACATTTCATTTAAACTTACATTACTTTTGTTTACATTTTATAAAAATATTTCTGCAGAATATTTTTGAAAAATAGTAAGGAAAAGTGTTTAAATCATTAGTATGCATTCGATAAACGCAATCCGTCAAATAGGTAAGTGAAATTTGAAAATAAAACATAAATTTAAATTAAAAATTTCAAATTTTTAGAAATTTTGTCCCAGATGCCAAATTATCGGCAACGAAAAGTTTACAAGGAAAGAGTGAATCCATTTTCCATTCCGGATGAGCAATTTAAAGTTAAGTATCGTTTTAAAAAAGCCACTGTGCTAAAAATTGTGGATCTAGTTAAAGGAAATATTACAATGGATAACAGAGGTTGTGGAACGTCTGCCGAGCTGCAGGTAATGATTGCCTTGCGTTGTTGGGGGCGCGGAGAGGTAATATATATATATATATATATATATATATATATATATATATATATATATATATATATATATATATAATAATACCACAATAGTATTAAAATAATTTTTAAGAATGTAACTATGTATATATTTCTTAGTACCAAGACGATGCTGCCGACCTTCATGGTCTAACACAAGCAACAGTGTCACGAATTTGTGAAAGAGTTGCTCGTGCTTTGGCTTGTTATGGCCGAAATAAAATAAAAATGCCAACGTCTTTGGAGGAGGAGGCGATGTTAATGAGAGATTTTAAAGGAATCCGTAACTTTCCAGGTGTAATTGGGGCCATCGATGGTACCCATATAAAAATAAGGAAGACAGGGGGTGACCTTGCTCAATATTACATCAATAGGTAAGGATATTACTCCCTTAATGTGCAAGTAAGAACTATTTTTTAAATCAAAAAATGTAAAAACTTATTTTTATTTCTATATCTTACTTTTACGCAGGTAATATGTGATGCAACCTTAAAAATACGAGACATTGTGGCAAGATGGAGAGGAAGTACCCACGACTGTAGGATTTTTAACGAGTCCACTATTAAACGGCGATTTGAAGAAGGCAAATTTAAAGGTAGATTACTTGGTGACTCGGGCTTCAAATTAACGAGTTATCTATTTACACCTTTACACCAACCTCAAAATGAAAAGGAGATAACATATAATGCTGCCCACATCGCCACTCGAAATTCGGTGGAACGATGTTTTGGAGTATGGAAGCAACGATTTCGTTGTTTATTACGCGGTATGACTGTAAGTCTTAAAAATGCAAAAATTGTAATTGTTGCTCTCGCCGTACTCCACAACATTGCAATTGAAGAAAATGATTCAGCTCCGGGTAAGAATCTAGTATAGTAAAATTCAGGTTTGTGATCGAATTGTACAATACCCTTTTCTTATGACTATATGCATCTATCTATCTATCTATCTATCTATCTATCTATCAATCTATCTATCTATCTATCTATCTATCTATCTATCTATCTATCTATCTATCTATCTATCTATCTATCTATCTATCTATCTATCTATCTATCTATCTATCTATCTATCTATCTATCTATCTATCTATCTATCTATCTATCTATCTATCTATCTATCTATCTATCTATCTATCTATCTATCTATCTATCTATCTATCTATCTATCTATCTATCTATCTATCTATCTATCTATCTATCTATCTATCTATCTATCTATCTATCTATCTATCTATCTATCTATCTATCTATCTATCTATCTATCTATCTATCTATCTATCTATCTATCTATCTATCTATCTATCTATCTATCTATCTATCTATCTATCTATCTATCTATCTATCTATCTATCTATCTATCTATCTATCTATCTATCTATCTATCTATCTATCTATCTATCTATCTATCTATCTATCTATCTATCTATCTATCTATCTATCTATCTATCTATCTATCTATCTATCTATCTATCTATCTATCTATCTATCTATCTATCTATCTATCTATCTATCTATCTATCTATCTATCTATCTATCTATCTATCTATCTATCTATCTATCTATCTATCTATCTATCTATCTATCTATCTATCTATCTATCTATCTATCTATCTATCTATCTATCTATCTATCTATCTATCTATCTATCTATCTATCTATCTATCTATCTATCTATCTATCTATCTATCTATCTATCTATCTATCTATCTATCTATCTATCTATCTATCTATCTAATCTATCTATCTATCTATCTATCTATCTATCTATCTATCTATCTATCTATCTATCTATCTATCTATCTATCTATCTATCTATCTATCTATCTATCTATCTATCTATCTATCTATCTATCTATCTATCTATCTATCTATCTATCTATCTATCTATCTATCTATCTATCTATCTATCTATCTATCTATCTATCTATCTATCTATCTATCTATCTATCTATCTATCTATCTATCTATCTATCTATCTATCTATCTATCTATCTATCTATCTATCTATCTATCTATCTATCTATCTATCTATCTATCTATCTATCTATCTATCTATCTATCTATCTATCTATCTATCTATCTATCTATCTATCTATCTATCTATCTATCTATCTATCTATCTATCTATCTATCTATCTATCTATCTATCTATCTATCTATCTATCTATCTATCTATCTATCTATCTATCTATCTATCTATCTATCTATCTATCTATCTATCTATCTATCTATCTATCTATCTATCTATCTATCTATCTATCTATCTATCTATCTATCTATCTATCTATCTATCTATCTATCTATCTATCTATCTATCTATCTATCTATCTATCTATCTATCTATCTATCTATCTATCTATCTATCTATCTATCTATCTATCTATCTATCTATCTATCTATCTATCTATCTATCTATCTATCTATCTATCTATCTATCTATCTATCTATCTATCTATCTATCTATCTATCTATCTATCTATCTATCTATCTATCTATCTATCTATCTATCTATCTATCTATCTATCTATCTATCTATCTATCTATCTATCTATCTATCTATCTATCTATCTATCTATCTATCTATCTATCTATCTATCTATCTATCTATCTATCTATCTATCTATCTATCTATCTATCTATCTATCTATCTATCTATCTATCTATCTATCTATCTATCTATCTATCTATCTATCTATCTATCTATCTATCTATCTATCTATCTATCTATCTATCTATCTATCTATCTATCTATCTATCTATCTATCTATCTATCTATCTATCTATCTATCTATCTATCTATCTATCTATCTATCTATCTATCTATCTATCTATCTATCTATCTATCTATCTATCTATCTATCTATCTATCTATCTATCTATCTATCTATCTATCTATCTATCTATCTATCTATCTATCTATCTATCTATCTATCTATCTATCTATCTATCTATCTATCTATCTATCTATCTATCTATCTATCTATCTATCTATCTATCTATCTATCTATCTATCTATCTATCTATCTATCTATCTATCTATCTATCTATCTATCTATCTATCTATCTATCTATCTATCTATCTATCTATCTATCTATCTATCTATCTATCTATCTATCTATCTATCTATCTATCTATCTATCTATCTATCTATCTATCTATCTATCTATCTATCTATCTATCTATCTATCTATCTATCTATCTATCTATCTATCTATCTATCTATCTATCTATCTATCTATCTATCTATCTATCTAT